>BMAO01032967.1:0-63659 GCA_019973975.1 Trichonephila clavata
ATCTACAGATTGTATTTATTTTTAAAATTTTTAATCCTAGAGCTTTTGAAGCGTCTGTGAAAATGAAATGACTTTCTATCTGTAATCGCTCTTAAAAAAGCCCTTTTGTCCTCGCGAGAAACTGTGACATACCGTATTTATTAGAAAGTTTTTGGTATTTCCATTAACAAAAAATGAAACACTTGAATTAATATTTTCTTGCACAGGTAAGTCATCTGACGGTTTGGGGTTACCTGCAAATTGGGCTTGCTGTCTCTTCTAACATTTCAAAAAACGGAGAGTCTGTATATTTATGGAGGAGAATATGATGATTCGAATTTTTTACGCACTAGACGGTAACTCTTCGAATTTTTTAAATTATGGTATTGGCCTAGACGTAACATAATCTATGCCTTTTGTGACCAAATTCATTCAGGCTGAAAATTTCATTTCTATAAATTTAAACAGAACATGAGTATTATTTTCAAACACTAAACATATTTTAGATGGGTTTATTTCCCCCCCCCTTTTACAAATAAAGATTTTGATATCTCGATATGAGGCTTTGATAAGTTTGAATTAATACTATTTAAAATTTGACACTTTCATTCTAAGAAGATAGGAAATTCATCAAAGTCAGAAACCTCATTATCCTTTAAGATTAGTTCAAATTGTTTCCGCGTTTCTCTGTCAAGTTTATCTAAAATGATATTTTACAGTACAGCATTTGAAAATTTGTCTCTTTCAAACCCTAAACATTTTACTGATCTGAGATTTTTATTTATACAATCTAATAAATAACGAAGGTGTTTAGCAGATTCATGCCGTATACTTTGACAATTAAGAATATTTTTAACATAAGAATCAACAATAATTCTGCGATTTTCATACCTTTGCTCTAAAGTGAGTGAATATTAACGTCGCACTGTTCAGCTACACGAGGGCTTTCGGCGACGGTCCGCGTAATTTTCAACCATGGTCAAGTGACGCGGACGACACCTAAGCTGGCACCCCCTCTTCTAACTACCACATTACACCAACTTAATGACGTTTGAGCATCGCTACCCTACACGACGTGCCTTCAATGGTATTGGGATCGAACTCATGACACGCTATCCATGATCCGATGCCTAGACCACTTGGCTACCGCGGCCCCTTTGCTCTAAAACCTTAAATAATAAAACATAATTATCACCCCATAAGTTTCAATATACACACATCAAGAAACGATTTTCAAAACTGAGAGCAAACTACTCACTTTTTTGAGTACTTCACATTCTCAAAATAGCTCCGATGCACACGTACTCAAATTTGAGAATCGCATATTTTCATTTTGGGTAACAAGTACATACTCAAATGGAGACTTCACTGACTCATTTTTGAATCTGTTACAGGATCAAATTTTTGAGAATGAAAGAACAAAATGAGTATGTAATGCACTCATTTTTGAGTTTGTTGCTGTTTTAAATTTGAAAATGAGCATGTAATGCACTCATTTTTGAAGTTGTTGATGCATCAAATATGAGTTTGAAACAATAAAAAGAGTATACGAAGCATTCATTTTCGATACTGTTGTATCTAATATGAATTTTCAACGGAAAAATATGTTTTTACCCAAAACTTAAGGGATTTAAAAACGTGATACCTAAGTTGTTAATTTTCACTTTCTTCATCTTATGTATTGTTTTACTTTCATTTTATGAAATTTTTACCACTTAACTTCGAAATTAAAAAATTCTTTTTACATTTATTATGTGTAACAAAAAAGGTACTCACGTATTATCGCGAAAGTGCCTAAGTTAAAGATAACTCGCCAAATTGGCAGTAACAATTTCGCATGTGTCGTATGCGCTGAATTAGCAACCATGTACTTCGTTTTATATAATGTCGCTAATACGGTGGTGATAATACGCAAGTATCAACAAAAATATTACTTTTCGGGGGGGGGGGGAATGCAACTATTATTTGATCACAAACTGCATGTCTTCGAACTTATACCGCAAATATAAATCTTTGAAAATTGCAAAAATAAATTCTATGTAATAGTTAAACAAATGTGTATGCAATTTGAACTAGTTCCAGAAGCAATTTGGTTCATTATAAGTTATATTTATGTTTCTAGAAGCATTATATTGTTTCCTTAAAATCATATACAAGCTGAAAATTAACTTTTATTTAAATAAATTCAGCCCTTTAATAATAAGTTATTAGAAATATCTAGGAAACATTATGATAAATAACAGATTTTTCAAAGTAAAAATTTAAAAACAATGCCAGAAAGAAATAGTTTTTTACATATTAAGCAACCTGAAGAAAAAAACCTTTTGACTCATTAAGCCTAGGTGTGTAAGTACTCTTTTTATCAATTGTTTTGTTTAAATAGAAACACATCCATCTAGATGGAAATAAAGAAAATGCATTGCTATATTACAAATTAAGCTTATTTTATGTTAAATCAACTGATTTTACACTCTCCTTTCACCAAAGAAAACAAATATTACAGTTTTTAAGTTATTGTTTTTTTAATTAAAATACTTAAAAATTTCAGTCCTTAGAAGAATGTAAAAACAACTAAAACAGTAGATTTTTGCATTAACAAAACATTTAAAATGCACAAGTTTTTAACCAACTGGAAAGAGTTTTTAGAGAAGTTTTCAGCACCCATTTAGAAGAAAAAATAACATCCCAAGGACCAACAGAATCATAATCTAACCATTTTACTTAGTGTACAGCATTTTATTTTCAATAACTTTTTTTTCTTTTTTTCCCTGTTAACAAGAAAAATAAAACAAACCAAAATTATATTGTTGAAATATTTATCCTGGAAATTGTACACATACGTATATACATTAAAAATAAATTAAAAATAAAAAAAAAACTTTTTTAAGCACAAGCTTTTATTTAAATGGTCTAAAAAGAATAAAATAAACTTTTCCTTCAAAACTTATTTTACTGTCAACTTATAACGTCATTATACAATTTATATGATATAAAAGCTTGTCGCGAGATTTAAGTACTCGTATTCACTTAATTTAAATTTTTAAAAATTAAAATCATTGAGGTCAAGTTATTTATTTTACTTGTTTATCTACACAGGTAAATCTCGCGACAAGCTTTTATATCATATAAATTGTATAATGACGTTATAAGTTGACAGTAAAATAAGTTTTGAAGGAAAAGTTTATTTTATTCTTTTTAGAGCATTTAAATAAAAGCTTGTGCTTAAAAAAGTTTTTTTTATTTTTAATTTATTTTTTACTTTTTAGTTATCGCTGGACAGGTTTCTCAGCATGTTCAACTCATTTAACGCTGGTTCACCATCCCTGATTTAGCTGAATCAATTATCGCAAAAAGGGTATTAGACGAAAAACACAATTTTTTTTAAATCCGTATTTTTGTCAATCTTCGTGCAGATCTTGGGTAATATCTTGGGTACACACGAAAAAAAGGTTTCGTGAAATTATCTTAAAAAATGACGAAGTTATTAAATGTTTAATTAAAATTGTGATTATTTTTTGAAAAATCTTAAAGAATATATTATTTATTTGAAATATTTTGAAGGTAAGGGATATATTTCTCTAACATATTAGAAGAAAAATCTAGTTATTTATTAAAAAAATTCAAAAAAGCATTTAAATATTTGTATTAATCAATAAAATGCTTAAAATTCAAAACGCATGTTGCAATCAAAAATGAAAGTTTTCTCAACTAATGATAATATTT
Source organism: Trichonephila clavata (assembly GCA_019973975.1). Taxonomy (NCBI): domain Eukaryota; kingdom Metazoa; phylum Arthropoda; class Arachnida; order Araneae; family Nephilidae; genus Trichonephila; species Trichonephila clavata. The sequence continues at coordinate 3,703 of BMAO01032967.1, forward strand.
TGCTGGACATTGGATATCTTCTACGTAAGAATCTATTTTTTTAATTGCTCAGGTCATCTTTAGAAACTTGATTTTGAAAAAATAATTAACCATCTTATTATTTTTATACAGTCAAACCTCCATGTAACGAACCTCTATTTAGGGAATTTCTCTATTTTAAGAACTTTTTCCTGGACCCAAGCACATATTACTCTTTTCTTCGTAAAATAACTCCAAATAGCGAAGTGCATTTCCTATTTAACGAAATTTTTCTTCTCAGATTCGATTTTTTTTCTCTCCTTATTTTTAGAATCTCCTTATTTGCAAATTATTCTCTTTTGGCACATTTTATGGGTATCAATAACCATGAGCTGGTTTTACAATGTACCTAACTCATCTAGAGAAACAAAATTGCCGTAATTTTTCAAATAAAATTAACAGATACTATTTGTAATTAAATTTAAGGACACATGTGTCGTAGTGTGTGTTTAGATTACTGGTGATAAAAAATGAGGTATATTTAAATTACTTGTAGGCTTAAAATTAGAAAATTTCTTTAAAAAATTCATTTATTTTAATATAAAATTATTTTTTAATTGAAAATACATTGCATTTCTGGATAATATTTTTCTCTTATTGTTTTCCAAGCGGATTCCTTTTTGATGGGTAAGATATATAAAAAAAATGATCCTTCCAATTCTGTAATTATTTTTTGTCTGAGTTTCATAGATTAAAGTTAGATAAATTTTTTTAAAGAATTTCTACAATACTCCATCTCAGTTTAACTTGGCAGCGTTGAGAAAGGTATACAATGTACCAATCTACTTGAAAAATAGCTCGACTTTTTTTGTTTTGAATTTAAATCCAAGAAAATAGATAGAAATTTGTAAAAAAATTGCACACGTTGCAGAAATTAGATTATTTTTACGTTGTAGAAATGTAATTATTTTTTAGACAAAGTTAATAAATACAGTGAATAGCGCAACGTTATGAAATTTTAGTTTGGCTGAAAACCGATTTTCGACGCCAACTTTTGTCATTGTTGTAAAAATAACATTATTACAACAATGCAGATATATCCAAGTTGGCGCCCAAAACTAATTAAATGTTTTTAATTAATATCTTTTTAATTAATTGCAATATCGGAATATAAATTGTCAAAACATGCATTGTCATCCAAACTGAACGTGTATACAAAATTTCAGCTCAATGGAGTGAAGATATCAGCTTGAAAATTGAGTTGCAAGATTCCACCCGAACAAATTACATACATACATACATACATACATACATACATACATACATTGTAAGTTAAATAAAAGCTTGTAATAAAAGAATGTAAGTGAGATTTTTGACTTTTTTTTTATAAACACTATCTAATACATATTCTAGTCAACTCCATCCTAATTTGTAGAGAATAGATTATGTTTTTTAGTGTAATGTACATTGAATTATCATTGTAAATATAGGAAGTTCTAGTGTGTAAAAGTACATAAATAAACAGCTTTTTTATTAAATCATGTCTTTGAGTTACCATGTGAGTGAAAATGCCTTTCAAACAGAGTTTTATATAAATTACATGTTAGGATATGCGAGTCATTTTAATTATTTACTGCAGAATTTATAGATAACTGGTTCTGAGAGGAATTTTGAAAGTTTTCTCATTAGAGTAAAATTTTTACAAATGTTGTTCATAATTATATAGTTTTCTAAATGACTATCTACAAAATTTAGCATAACACATATAGTGATATGCTATGCCCGTATGAGTATTAAGAACATAACGACAAAGGCAACAAAGTTAAACTGATAATCTTTGGCAGAAAGTGCAAAACGTATGAAATTCATTAATTAGTTTTTATCCATAAAATATTTTTAAAAAAATTCAGAACAATGTGCAAAATTTAAAACAAATTATGAGAGGAAATATTAAAAATCAAGATTTGGGTTAACAACCAGAAATGAAATTAGCGGAAATTAAAAATAAAGCATTCATAATTTTGAAATAAGATAAAAAGTTTAAAAAGTACAATTTTCTAAACATTACACATGAAGGCATGTCTTTCTGAATTTCACATTTTTAAAAACAACAGTTCAAAAAATACCCACATTGGAAATATATATATATATATACACTGGTGTCCAAAAGTTAAGCATAAATCGTAAAATGCGGAAAACATGGAGTAAATATTCGTAAAATTATTCCAAATATCTTACGGATATTAATTGGGTGAAGAAGAAACATTGGGTTTATGCAAAATCTTTCAGTCGACTACGCCCTGCGCGAAACACCGGCACATGTCGGAACGCGGAGAAACCGATTCACGCAGCATAGGCATTTCAGACAAGTTCCGTGCAACTACTGTGTGAAGGAACGTTGTTAACCATCAAACAAGATGAATGATGGCACAAAGAGGCCAATTGGACATGTTTACGAAAGGAAGAATCGTTGGAATGCTGCAATCCTCACGATCACAATCCGAAGTGTCTCGAATTCTGAATGTGGACCAGTCTGAGACTTCAAGACTGTGGCAGAGGTTTCAAAGAACGTTAGTTGTTACCCGACAACCAGTATCAGGTCGACCAAGAGTCACAACCTCTCGCCAAGAATGATATCTGGTAAAAAGTGCGCGACGTCAGAGGGGCAGTACTGCCAGGGCACTGGGTTCGGCGCTCACAGTCGACACAGGAATACGAATTTCGAGACAAACTGTTTACAGGTGACTCAATAATGCTGGTCTGTATGCCAGAAGACCAGCAGTTTGCATTCCCCTCACGTCTGCGCATAAACCCGCTCGATTGAACTGGAGTTTGAAACATCAACATTGGAGTGTGGGAGAGTGGGCCAATGTGATGTTCAGTGACGAGTCCCGGTTTAGTCTGAGTAGTGATTCTCGGCGGGTAACGATATGGAGAGAACGTGGAACACATTTTGAACCAAGAAACATAACGGAAAGACATCATTTTCCATCAAGGGATGTAATGGTATGGGCAGGCATCATGATGGACGGCCGCACAGACCTACATTTCTTTGACACAGGGTCTGTGACTGCTCAAAGATACGGAGACGAATTTCTTGAGCCTTATGTTCGCTTGTTTCGAGGTGCCGTCGGTCCTGATTTCATATTCATGGATGATAATGCGCCATGTCACCGAGCGGTGCTGATTGATGACTTCCTTGAAACGGAAAACACCCAGCGCATGTCGTGGCCTGCAAACTCCCCTGATTTATATCCTATCGAGCATGTATGGGATATGCTCAGGAGACAAATTGCAGCTCTTTCGCACCCACCAAGCTCCGTTACAGAACTGAAGAGAGCTCTCCAAGAAGCTTGGAACCGTTTGAGCCGAAAACTCATTCATCATCTCACAGCAAGTATGGTAAATCGCTCTGCAGCGTGCCTGGCTGTCAGAGGTGACCACACGCCTTATTAAACTGCAGCATCAGTATTTTATTTAATGTTTTCTTTCATTTTTTCTTTAAAGTGTGAATCCTTGCTATGCTCTGTTTTCTTTCAAACTGCTACTTTGGATAATAAAATTAATTATTGTCATTCTTTTGATTTGCTTCCTTATTTTATATCCATTTTAAACTCGCATATCACGTTTTACGCCATTCTGATTTACAGTTTTTCTGTAAAGTAAAATTAACATTATTGTTTAAGTTTTGCACACTAGTGTAGTAGATGATAGTAATAATACTATGATATAGTAAGAGGTAATATACGCGGTATACTGATATTCCTTCTGCAATGCTAACCTGCTTTATAATAACTGATGTGGTAACTGTTACGAACATTCCAGAACTACAGAAAGAAATTATACTCATAAAGAAATTATAGGATTTAAAAACCTATTCCTTGATAGAAAAAACCAATATAGAAACTTTAAAGGGTCTAGATTATTTTAAAGCACTTCGACTGAGAAATTCTATGAATTACTGCACGTCGTATTTTAATTAATTTTGAAGCATTAAGTAATTGACAATATTAATAGATAATAATACTAATAGATACTAATAGACAATACTAATAGATACTAGGAGACAAAAAAAAATAATAAGCATGCGATTTCTAAGGTTAAGGAATTAATGGAAAGATAAAAAAAATTTAACTTTATTTTGATAGATTGCTTGCTTTATCTACAACTAGAATCGGAATTTGCAAAAGTTGAATTAAGTTTTATAAAACAATTACACATGTAGATGTAAATAACATATAACTGTAATTTTTTTTAAAAATTTAAGAAAAATGTCTAAAAATCACCTTTTTTAGAACTAATTATCAAAAGTTAAATGGATGTTTGTAAAATTTTGTTAAGTATACATATTACCCAAAATATACTTGTTACATTGAAAACAACATTCCTATAAAACGTATTATGTCATTTTTTTATGATTTATCGTTTGGAAAAAAAGTATTATTCGTGCTTTTGTAGAAACTTTCATCGTTGCTAAGCAACGAAAGTACGTCTACATAATGATTAATTATATGAAAGTTATGATTAATAAATTAAAAGTAAAAAAACTTTTTTAAAAACAAGCTTTTATTTAAAAGCGCTAAAAAGAATAAAATAAACTTTTCCTTTAAAACTTTTTTTACTATCAACTTATAACGTCATTACACAATTTATATGATATAAAAGCTTGTCGCAATATTTAAGTACTCGTATTTACTTAGTTTGAATTTTAAAAAATTAAAATCAGTCAGGTCAAGTTATTTATTTTACTTGTTTATCTACACAGGTAAATCTCGCGACAAGCTTTTATATCATATAAATTGTGTAATGACGCTATAAGTTGATAGTAAAAAAAGTTTTAAAGGAAAAGTTTATTTTATTCTTTTTAGCGCTTTTAAATAAAAGCTTGTTTTTAAAAAAGTTTTTTTTACTTTTAATTTATTTTTTACTTTTTAGTTATCGCTGGACAGGCTTCTCAGCCTGTTCAACTCATTCAACGTTGGTTCGCCATCCCTGGTTTAGCTGAATCAGTTCTCACAAAAAGGGTATTAGACGAAAAACACAATCTTTTTAAATCCGTAATTTTTAAGCAATATTTTCAATCTTCGTGCAGATCTTGGGTAATATTGTTCTACATACGAAAAAAAGGTTTCGTGAGATTATCTTCATAAATGACGAAGTTATTCAATGTTTAATTAAAATTTTGACTATTTTTTGAAAAATCTTACAGAATATATTATTTATTTGAAATATTTTGAAGGTAAGGGATATATTTCTCTAACATCTTCGTAGAAAAATCTAGTTATTTATTAAAAAACTTCAAAAGGCATTTAAAGATTTGTATTAATCAATAAAATGCTTAAAATTCAAAACGCATGTTGTAATAAAAAAAGCAAGTTTTGTCAACTAGTGATAATTTTTTGTTGGACATTGAATATCTTCTACGTAAGAATCTATTTTTTTAATTGCTCAGGTCCTCTTAAGAAACTTGATTTTGAAAAAATAATTAACCATCGCATTATTTTTATACAGTCAGACGAATGTATAACGAACCTCTATTTTGGGAATTTCTCTATTTTAAGAACTTTTTCCTGGAACCAAGCACATATTAAAATTACTCTTTTCTTCGTAAAATAACTCCAAATTTAACGAAATTTTCCCCCGAAGATTCGATTTTTTCTCTCCTTATTTTTAAAACATTTCAAGTCATTTTGCAAATTTTTCTCTTTTGGCACATTTTATGGATATCAATAACCTTGAACTAGTTTTACAATGTGCCTAACTCATCTAAAGAAACAAAATTGCCGTAATTTTTCAAAAAAAAAAAAAAAATTAAATAAAATTAAGGACACATGTCGTAGTGTGTGTTCAGATTACTGGTGATAAAATGAGGTATATTTAAATTAATTGTAGGCTTAAAATTAGAAAATTCATTCATTTTAATATAAAATTATTTTTTTTAATTGAAAATACATTGCATTTCTGGATAATATTTTTCTCTTATTGTTTTCCTAGTGGATTCCTTTTTGATGGGTAAGATATATAAAAAATGATCTTTCCGATTCTGTAATTACTTTTTGTCTGAGTTTCATAGATTAAAGTTAGATAAATTTTTTAAAGAATTTCCACAATACTCCATCTCAGTTTAACTTGGCAGCGTTGAGAAATGTATTTAATGCACCAATCTACTTGAAAAACAGCCTTACTTTTTTTGTTTTGGATTTAAATCCAAGTAAATAGATAGAAATTTGTAAAAAAAATTGCATACATTGTAGAAATTAGATTATTTTTACGTTGTAGAAATGTAATTATATTTTAGACAAAGTTAATTAATACAGTCAATAGCGCAACGTTATAAAATTCCAGTTTGGCTGAAAACCGATTTTCGACGCCAACTTTTGTCATTGTTGTAATAATAACATATTTACAACAATGCAGATATACGAAGTTGGCGCCCAAAACTAGTTTAAAGGTTTTAATTAATATCTTTTTAATTAATTGCAATATCGGAATATAAATGTTCAAAACATGCATTGTCATCAAAACTATACGTGTCATACATACATACATACATACATACATACATACATACATACATACATACATACATACATACATACATACATACATACATGCATGCATGCATGCATGCATGCATACATTACATACATACATACATACATACATGTATGTATGTATTAAGGCACTTAAAAGGAGCCCGAGAAGTTTTCATGACGAATTTACTTATTTTAAGCTACTGTCAAAGCACAAGGGCGGACACCTGAGAAAATTTCCACACTGTGCTAAGGATTTATAACTGAAGTCGCACTTCAAAGCTACACAAGCGCATTTGTCAGTGAAACTTGCAATTTATTTCCTTGGCCAAATGATGAAGGTAACAATTGGTTGGCATTCTAATCTCCATTCATTACTAACCATAACGGCACTGAAGAAAAAATATATGGCTGTTGTCAAGAGTGTTGAAATGTTCGAAGATTTGTTCTCCACTCCCGCGTTATTTCTTATGATGAAAAATTTTTGTACACTGTCTATAGCTATTATGGACATGATGTATATAAAAAACTGGATATCAAAATTATCGCTGGAAGTATTTTTTTATTTCGCATTCATTTTTGTTTCGTTAGGAATCTTAACAGTGTACGCAGGGAACATTCCCTTGGAACTGTCAAGCATAAAAACAGTACTTTTAGACATAATGTCGGAACAGTCTGGTCCAGACGGATCATTTTGTGGCGAAAAACAAATCCAGTGTATATTTCAAAGAGATGTCACTGTTCTCACTGGTTGGAAGATATTTAATTTCGATAGAGGATTTCTCTTGAAGTCTTTGGTCACTGTCATAGCTCAAGCAGTGCTAATTTACCAATTGGGTGTGACAGTAAGTAGTTCAGGTGGATCTTCCAATACATGTTCCAAAAATTGCTCTGCTTTTTAAATTTCGTTTTGGAAAAAAAATAGTGTTGATATATGATAAGCACATTGAATAAAAAATTATGTTGTAAAGTTATACAATATTTTTACGACTATTTCTGCATTTTGAACTATTTTATGAAATAGTCGATGTATTTAATAACTTTGAAAATAAGAAAAAAAATCTTTCAACTTGTTTCGGAAAAATAAACTGCCGTCACAGAAAAGATTCCAAAAACAAAATTCCGAAGTGAATAAAACTTTATAAGAGTACCAAATTTCTGTAAAACTTCCCGAAATTAAAATTCTTTCTAACCACAGTCTCATTTTTTAAGAAATGAATAACTCCATTAATCTTTCTATTAAAAATTGAGATTTGTGGAGGTTGATAAAAATAACTTGGAGTGATTTACTTTTTATGTAAATCTTTGGCAAAATTAAGCATAAAATTACAAAGAAAAGTAACTGAATTCATTTAATTACTAAAAAATAAGAAAAATTCTTTAATATATCTTGAAATAAACAAGTTTTCTCATTCGCTATAAGTTTCTCCAAACTGCAAACTCTTCTGTTTTGAAAATAATTTCTGATAATGAATATTCTTGAATTATTCTCCTATGAATAACACTAAAAATTAAGTTATTCTCTGTTCATTTTTATTTTTACTTAAGAAACCAAACTTACTGTCTTGTTACTCAATACTTATCAATAATGTGAATTTATTGTTATTATTTTTATCTAGACAGAAAAAATTCAGAATGTTAAAGCTTTACAAATGGAAATATTTACGAATATGGGTTTAAATTTATGTTCACAACGTTCGCGAAGAGAATAAACATGGAAAATAAAAATCGATGCAAGAAAAACAATTTTGAAATTATCTTAATTAATATGCAAATGATATGAATACTAATTTTAAAACTACATTAATGAGGGTTAATAGTTTTAAAAAATTGGATGTGTACTTAAAAATAAAAACATTGTATCATTTACACTTGTTTAAAATCATACTTTCACGCTACTTTGATGTCAATCACAATATTTTCATGTATATTATTAAAACTTGCTAATTGAGTTTTAAAATTGTAAAAATAAATTATTCCTGCATTCGCCATGTGGTTAAAATATTTTTATGATAAAAAATGGCACACAATAAATAAATCATTCAATTTACAAAAAGTTATTGCTTGCATAGTCTTATTCTTCGGTAACAATCAATAACAATGAATTACTAGAACGATATGGAAATACAATCGTAACGCGAAAGGTTTTTGTTGAAATCATCACAATTACAGTGTTACTTGATTCCATGTTACAGACGAAGAAACAAGAATAACAAAAGCTCTCAATTTTCTCATAAGCCTACTTTTTTTTTAACTTTGTGGTTTTTTTCTCAATAATATAAAAAAAAAAACTTAGATTAGTTTCCCTTCTCTTTTTCAAGCATCTCTGACATTTTTACTTGTTAGTAAATGTTCTTTTACTAGAATTTGTGTTCAAAAATACTTGCATTTTTACTTGTTAGTAAATGTTCTTTTACTAGAATTTGTGTTCAAAGATACTTCCATTTTTTGTTATTATTTACATGAGTAACTCTGAATGTAGAAGCCCAGTGGCCGAGTGGTAGAGTATTGCGCTACCACGCCATAGGTCTGGGGTTCAAACCCCGGGCTGGACAAGGCCTACTTAGTCTTACATCCCTTTTAGTGATTCAACAAATTGAAATCCAAACAATGAGAACTAAACACTGAGGGATTCACGTCAGACTGATCACCTGACCGGAACATCAGCGTATGCACCTCAGTGGCTAAGTTCACGAAAACTGATATGGGCATAGAAGAGGCCTTGGCCCTCTTGGACTGTTTCACCACTGAGTTTAGTTTAATATTGCATATAACAGCAGATACAAAAAAAATCGCTGTTTTTTTCTTTACAACTAACACAACATTGCATTATATACTTAGTTCACTAATTTTCTCAAAAATTGAGGATTTTGAAGAGGGAGGAGAGAGAGAGAGAATAATTCTATGTAATTTTTTTCCACTCAGAAATTTTTTATTAATTTTAATCGGAAATATTTTGTGTTCGACATGTTTTGAATTTAAATCTATATATCTGTATATCTATATATAATCTTGAATATAAATCTACTTAAATCTATATAGATATATACCGTATCAGCCCGAATATATCGGGATATTTTTTTGATTAATCCTTTTATTTTTCCCTTGAAAGATGCGTGCTATATTCGAGGTCCAGGTAATGGAATACTCCTTTTATAATTTACTTCTTGTTACTTGCCCTATACTACCTAATTATTTTTTAAGTTACTTAATTTATAATTGACATGAATGGGACCTTTATATTATAACTTATTCAATAAATGCTTATTTGACTTATTTTGTTTAAATTTTCTTTAATGAAAATTAATGAATCACATCAGTTCGGATTACTCCTTTCTAAATACTTTATGAAAAATTTCAATGTTGCATTACACTCGGGCTAGAACATTTCCATATACTTTTACTACTATACTTTTTACATATACTTTTTCCATTATAGGGTTTCCTTTTATATTTAGGATGTGTTGGAGTGGCAAAGGAATATGGCAGGATTATAAAAAAAAAAATCAAACTTTATTTCCAACACAACAAATAAATAAGTTCGAATATATATATTCCCCCTTCGTCAGAGTGGAATTCTGGCCGCGGCTGCCAAGGGGTTAGACATCGGATCAAGGCTGGCGTATCATGAGTTCGATCCCAGTACCACTAAAGACAGGGGATGTAGGGGAGCGATGCACGTTAAATCTATCGAGAGCTCAAACGTCCTCACGTTGGTGTGGTAGTTAGGACAGGGGTGTCAGCTCAGGTGTCGTCTGCGTCACTTGTCCAAGGTTTAAAATTACGCGGACCGTCGCCAGGAGCCCTCGTGTTGCTTGGCGGTGCGACGTTAATATTTAATCACTCATTCAGAGTGGAATTCTGGGAAGATAGAAGAAATGCCAGAAGACATTTTTTCCGACCAAAGAGATTCAAGAACCAATAAGATGCAAGAATCAAGAATTGATACTGTGAGTAAGGATGATCCGATATTATGAAAGGATACTACATATATAAAGCACTTAATTTTAAAAGGTAAATTTTAAAACAGTTTGTAAAATAAATAGATAAAAATGGAAATTTTATTTTATCTATACTTTTAATACTTTTTTTCTAGCAAAGTATAATGCGTAATAATTTAACATCAAAAGCATTAAAAAATATTTTTCAACTGATAAAACTACTGTGATTTTGGAATGTGGCTTCAAGTAATTGACTTTTCATGATAAATCTGCAATCCATTGATTTGATGACTAATAGGTAAGCAAACTTCATTGGAGAAGGAAAAGCCTCATAAGATATACTTTGCAGGGAGCCCTAACAGGGTAAGCAACCATTAATTTGCAATCCATATTATAAGTATAGGATTTAGACACAAATGCTAAGAAATCAGAAAGAGGAGAAAAATCAGCAACAAAAAGAAGGTTGCGAAGGAATGAAAAAAGAAGTACTGGGGTAGTCTTTGAGGAGCATTGATTGAGTAACGACGAAATTTTCCTCGAAAAGTCGAGAAAATTCATACTGATCACATAAATTACTTCAGCAATTACAAACCTCGGCAAAGTACAAAAAATGTGGTGAACTTTGAGATTGCCCTACCGATAAAACTCGAGATTTATCGCTGCTCATATTTTTCATTAAAGATGGACTTCATTTAGAAATACAGTCGACTCTGGAAAATTCGAAGTTAAAGGGATCAATCAAAAACCTCGAATTATCAAGAGGACAGGAAAAACTCCAAAAATACACGAAGATAATTTTTTTTTCTAACACATTTAAATTTGAAATTATGTAATATAACAACAATTGAGTACGTATAAAATTATTTTAAAGTTTTTTTCTAAAAAGTACATATTATACAGTATAAATATTTAACAGAAATTAAAAGTCCTATATTAAAAGAATACAACTGTACATAGTTATTTTTTTGACTAAAAAATATGTTATATTTCTTTGTTTTATGGCATTCAATCTAATTTCGTCGATAGATTTTTTTAGAATAAATGATGCTGAAAAACGTCCGCATCAACATGATTTGGAAGGAAAAGTCGCGAATTTTTTTAGGGGGAATAAGAGTGGTCAGATTTATCGGAGTCAACTCCGATGGTTATCAAAGGGGTTACACTACAGGGGGGACAAGCAGAGACAATACAACACAAAACATGTAAGCTCCAACCTGTTTGCTACAGGACTCTACATGATAGTGAGGGTTTGAAATGTCGAGAGTTTTATTAGATCACTTGGAATTATCGCGTGTTGTATTCTGGCCTGCCACAGATTTTACTTCGAAATATGGAGTGTACCAAAACACATTATTTTAGTTCGAAAGATCAAGAGTTTTTTCTGGGGGCTGGTCAATATACTTAGAATAAGCGAGAGGTTCTTATTATTGAAGGTATATATCTCTTATTCAGAAAGTTATTTCAAAAATGAATAACATAGCAACACATCAGAGTTAAAAAATTGAAAATTTGTAGATAAACTTTTGGTACAGAACAGGCCCCATTTATGTATTTTTTTGTAAATGCTTGCCATTCCCCCCCCCCCCACACACACATTAGTAATAATAATTTCTTTTTATCGTTTTAATTCTAGCATATTTTTCTTAAAATGTACTAAACAAATCTAAAAACCACAAAAAAATCCCCATATCTCCATTTTTTTTTTTAAAGTTGTTGCAAGTAGTCGAATATTTTAAGGCTTGAAAAGGGTGCTAGAAATGTTTGAAAGAACCTTGTTTTTTTCTTATTTTGCTTCCTTATTGTGTATGTTTTACAACTCTCACATAAATTATATGTTTCTGGGGATCATTATGGCTTATTGCGTGAAAAAAGTAATAGAAAAATATCGATTTCAGCTTTGGCAACAGGAAAAGAAAGGAAGTAATTTATTTAAACATTTTTGTCGATAAATTTGCTTCTTAACTTTTCCCCGTTATTGAATGCATTTTATACGCATGTAAAATATCAATCAATCATTTCAAATAGTGACGCGCCCTGAAATCTTGTCTGCTGCTCAGAGTGCTGTAGCTGAAATCTATGATCGTAATTTCCAATTTTAGCATTGATTAAATACTTGTGAAATTGTTGTGTTCAGTACTACTAACGAAATTTCACAATTCCAAACAAATCGGAACAGTACATAACAAAATAACATCTTTAATATGAAAGTCATACAATAGATTTTACATTTATTCGCGGACACACAGACGTTCTTGAAAATGAGAGGAAAGATTGGCTTGCAAAGGCTGCAACCAATTTCGAAATATACTTTGCCGTTAATTTTCCTGAATCATTTTACAATAAGATTATGAAAGAAAGAATGGTGAAGTCTTTGAACGAAGAATATCTCACTTCAAATAAAGCGAGTTTAGCAAAGAAATTTTTTTCAACCATTAATAAGAGACTATCCTACCATCTTTTTTATACTAATTACAAAATAACCCAATTTCTAAATGATCATGGAAACTTTAAAAGCTACTTGAACAAATTTAATTTTGTTCTGTCATCTTTCTGTGTTTGCGATGTTGGTGGCGAGGAAAATGTAGAACATGTGCTGCTTCTGCGTTCCAAGTTTGAAAGAGAATGGTACATTCTAAGATTCGAAGACGCGAGCACATTGAAAAGTCGAATACAAAAGATTTTTTTTTTTTAAAAAATTATTCATTTACTGAAGTAAAGAAACCAAATACATTCTGACATAATAAAAATAAAATAATCATTTACATTGATACAATACACTTATAAATGCATCCGCCTGTACAATATAGGTAAAAAATTATGTACAAAAATCAACTCTTAATTTATTCCGTTTATAATTAATCCCTCATCTGCTGATTAAAATTTATGCGATTCGGTACCCGGAGCCACCGTTTTCCACTTAGGTGAGCGTACGAGGTGTATTCGGGCGGAGGAGGGGGATACAAAAAGAATAAATAAGCAAATCCTCTGCAATAAGTAAAGCCTTCGCAAACACACTTTCTCAAGTCCTTTTATTGCATTCGAAAGCCTTCGGAATAATTTTATGGATAGCAGTGACAGAAAAGATTGTACTTCGGAAAGACGTATATAATACGCCAGGGGCCATTAACACTTTGACTCAGTGAGACGTTTATATACGCCAGTAGCACTTAAGAGGTTAAAGTCGCATTGTGCAGCTTTAGCGTCAAAGTATAATGTTTTTGAATTAAATACATTGAGAGAGAGAGAGAGAGTTACTATATGTAGGAGGGGGCGATGAAAATTATGCTTGAATATTGGGTGGCAAGTATTGAAACTTTGAGAAGCACTGTGTTGAAGAGATTATAGTTTCGTATATTATTCCATTGTAGTCTACTTCAGATTTGGTGTAGAACTGTCAGTGATTTAGCACTCGACTACACAGCAATTATTGACGTAGTCTTGCCTTTTTTTTTTAATTAATATACTTCGGTGGCTGCTTATACCCGAAGGACTTCGGTAAAAATATTACTGTTTTGCATGTGGCTAATGTTAATTCACATGTGAAGCAGGGTTTCTTCCTTTCCTTTGCTGTAAATATATCTCTCTCCATAGTGTTAATGTATCCACCTTTGTTGGTATTAAGGAACATCGCCGAAAAGAATCCCTTCAGGGCCGTAGAACTCTTACGCAATTTTCAAGAAATAATATTTCTTTCCTTAGTAACTATAATCTACATTGTCACTTGTAATTTGCTTTTACGAAACTGGAGATCTTCTCAGAAAATAAATTCCACAAGCAACGACATCTCTAATTCCTTTTCTGTGAAAAAATTGATATAAAAGACATTGAGACTTTCGGATATTTATTCTGGAATCCAGTGTTTATATTGATCTTGAATAATTTTTGCACCGTTTCCGTAATAATAATGGATATGATGAGCATCGAGAATTGGATGTCTAAGCTGAAGTTGGAAGAGTTGGGCTATTTCGTATTTATTATTGGATGTTTTGTGAGTGTATGCTGCGAATATTCCCTTTAAATATTTCGCATCAAGTCAGAGCTTCTCGATAAAATATCTGCAGAGTCAAATTAAAATGGATTTCCTGGCGGCGAGAAATAAATAATCTTTGCATCGAAAAAAGAACTTTGTATTATTGCAGCTTGTAATATATTTCCATTAGTTAGAGCCTTTTTACTGAAAACAGTTTGGACCGTTATTGCTCAAGCAGTAATATTTTACCAATTGGGTTCATCATTGACCATTTCTTACAATTTATGTATTTCAGTCCTTTCCTTTTTTAGAACTTAAGTCAGCATTTCTCTAACTATGGGGCGCGACCCCCTAGGGGGTGTGATAACTCTACGAGGGGGGCATATTAAATAGTTAGCATATAATAGTACGAGCATATTAAAAAGTTAAAAACAAAATATTATTTTTTAAAAATTATTAATTTACTGACAGAAAGAAACAAAATACATTCGGCCATAATAAAATATAAAATACACATCTGCACTAATATAATGCATTTATAAAAGTATCAGTACAATTGATGGCATTCCTCATACGGCATTAAAAATCTTTACTGATGGCAGCATGGGTGACGGTGATATTTCTGGAAGCGGCGTGCACATTGATACACCTGATAGTACATTTGACGTCAAGATTAGGAATATTAACTACTGTTCTGTTCTTAGATCTGAACTTATTGCAATTTATAGGGGATTGCAATTTATTGACACAGCTTCTGATCTTGTCTTCAGGGACATTTGGATTTTAACTGACAGCCGTGCTTCTATACAGCACCTTTCTCGTTGGACAACTGTTGGGGATATGACAAGCCTAAATAATCTGGTTCGACTTTCTTCTAAACATTGTATATACTTTCACCTCCAATATTGGATTGAATGGTAACGAGATAGCCGATAGTTTTACCAAGTCTGCTACTGCTGACACTTTGCTGGGGGATACTTTTCAAACTTTTGTTGAACTCTCCTCTATTAAAAGGTTAGAATTGAATGCATTTTGGAGAATACCCTTGGTATTTTTGGAAAAAACCTCGTTGGTGTCACCAACATAATATTCCTAGGTATCAGCAGACGGCTCTGTCAAGTTTTTTTAGTGGCCACATCAAGTCTCTGACTTTTTAGCAAGGCCGAAAAGTCTTCCCAGAATGTCCTAGGTATGAAGCTGATCAGGCCTCTCCCAGTCATATTCTGAATTGTTTGAGTTTTTCTTATGACGAGGTCTTAGGAAATCCTACCTTATTTCTGGATTTTTTTGAAGATTTTTGGTTTTATGGAGATGGTTTAGCTGAACTACACCATCTGGGATAAGAAACAACAACGTAAATGTATCAGTACTACACATAATGATTTTATAATTAATTTAATAATACTAAATTAAGAACACGTTCAATAATTAACAGTGGCTTCAAGGGCTTGTCATATGTAAATTTTTTATAAAAATTAACAGTTATCTCTCTTGATATTTTGTACGGTTTATAATTAATCCCTTAACTGCCGGTAAAAAGTTACGTGATTCGCTCCCCAATAGCATCATTTTCTACGAAGGTGAGCGTATGTGATGTATTGGGGAGTATGAAAAGGAATAAATATGTAAGATCTTCTCTGAAATAAGTAAATCTTTCTCAAGCATATATATTGTCAAGGTCCTTTTATTGCATTCCAAAGCCTTCGGAATAATTTTATGGATAGGAATACACAGAGAAGATCATACTTCGGAAAGACGTATATATACGACCACGGCAATTAACGCTTTGGCTGAGTGAGGCGATTATATACGTTGGTGGTATTTACGAGGTTAAAGTTGTATTGCAGCTTTAGCGTTGTAGTATAGTATTATTGAATTCAATACAGTGTTATTCTATCGAGGGAGGGTGTGATGAAAAGTATGATTGAATATTGGGTGGCAAAGTTTGAGAAACACTGACCTCTATAGCCAAGTTCTGCTGTGTACAAAAAGATATTCAATACTGACGTTAACTAAATGAAAAAATCCGTTAGAGCTTCGCAATGTTTAAAATATACGTTCTCTCATGCAATCTAAATATTTTACTTATAGCAGATGTGAGTAGGGTAATATGGAATACCAATGTTTTGGCTCTATTTGTAGCTGCTAATGCATGTGAAATCCTTGAAGTACTGAGGAAAAAGTTACGTCCGTGGCATTGCAGTGAGAGTTGACTACTTGTTGCCGTACGTCTTACTACAGAACAAAGTGTGTTTTGCGATTTTCAAAGTTTTTGCAGGTAAATTTTCAAGTATTGTAACTTAGTAGTACACTTGCGATTTGAAAATTGAAGTTAAGCATAATGTACACTTAAGCAATTGTAGTTTGTAACAATGTGGTCATTTTCAGCTGACCATGTTTTGTTTTTCAATTTGAAGGTTCATTTTCCAAAGTGGCGTATCGAGTATTATGGAATACTAGATATTCCATAATACTCGATGTAAAAGTATAGTATTTCATATAACTCAACAAAATATACTCAATAAAAATAAAGATAAAAAAGGACTTTGGAGTATAATATTGATAGCTAAACAATAATTGTTAATTACATAAATAGAAACATTGCCTCATTTAAAATTAAAGTACAGGATGGCAGGAAAGTGACTCTTCTATAATAACGCATACAAGAAGTGTTATAGAATAAATTAAAAAAAGGAATCATTGAATTAAAAGCAAAAAAAAAAAAAAAAATCAAGGACACTTTTTTTAAGAAATCAGACCGAACTTGTGGACTTAACAACAATGAATCGTTCCATTATGATGGATCATCTATCATGGACTTCATACTGTCAATTAAAGTTTGGAAAACAAAGACGCTGTATTTATCTTCTGCAACGGAAAATTCTCCAAACATCAGCGAAAGGAAATTTGGATTCAATGCTTTAGCTGTTTTTTCTTTTTCTGGGGAATCACCTTGAATGCCCTGAGAAGGGAAAGAATATAACATTTGTGACTTAATACGTTTTTTTTTTTTAGTTAAAAATATAACTACCTTTCATGAAATCTTAAGGGGTATCGGAACGCTCAATACTGATAATGTTAAAAAGGGCTTTTTCAATGTACCTTTTCTAAAAACCTGTTGGAAATACAATCTCCAAATTTTTTTTGCAAGTTAAGCATACATCTAATATTATACTAAAATGAGTTTTTTTTGAAATTTTCATTAGTTTTTCTTTAAAATTTTTTATTTGATGTATAATGAGAAAACAGTGTTTTTCGACAGAAAAAAATTATTAAAAAAAATGTATAAAAAATTTTGCTAAAAGCTCATTTCAGTATATACTAGAATATATAAAGAATGTGTCATGTAAGTTTTGTTGACATCAGATATATACTTTCTGAGAAAAGGTACATCGAACCTTCAAAAGTGACATTTTGAGAAAAACAAATTTTTATAAAAAAAAGTTACCTTATCAAAACATTCCAGCTCCATATTCCAAATTTTCAGCATTTTTTAAATTTTCATCTTCTTGTTTCATTCTTTTAAGTCTTTTTACTTTTCTAGTCTCCTTAGTTTTCTGTAAATTGGCATATCTTACCCTTGTACTGCTCTCTTTGTCGAAATGTTCCATGCAGCATGTCGCATAATATCATCGCTCTATGTTAAGTTTTTTTAAAATATCCAGCTTTGTTGCATTCCCTTTATTAAAGGATGCAATAGCATCATATGTACCAAAGGAAAGTGTTTCTTTGTGCACAAATGTCTTTTTGGGGACACGAGACCAAATGACATTAATAATGCTTTCATTCGGATTCTGCGTGTTTCCATGCAAGCCCTTCTTCAATAATTCTGGATCCGAAAGGTCCCTAAAAATAGGCCTAATGGCTTCAACAACAGCAACTGGAAGTTTATGTTTGTGGAGATAAAGTTTATTTTCCAATTGAGCCTTCTTACACTGACACCATGTGTCAAGACCTGATGGACAAAATCCATGCTGTGGATTTTTATCCGTAGATATTTTGTGAAGAAATATTGCCCATATAGCTTGTTTCATACACTTTACATTTGATAAATTTCTTCGAATGGCAAGACCATAATATGTTTGCAATTGATGAATAGTTGCTTCTGTTAATCTATTTTTGCCACATAATGCTTTGCCATATGATAATTTTTGCCCCCTCATTTTTGCTTTGAAACGTCGGAGGCGAGATCCCATCCGTTTCATAACATGCCCTAAAGAAATTTTTAAAAAAGACGTCAAACTTCAAGCTGACCCAAGAGGAAGTGCAATGTTTACCTTTTTTCTGTCCATTTAAATCGGTGACTCGCGTTTAGACAATTCTTTAAAAACAAAATTTTAGCACTTCTAATTAAGCTAGAGATAAAAATGAGGTATTTTTGGAAAGGTAATGAGCTGAAGAATTTAAAAATGCAACAACCTGAAATTCACCTTTTAAAAAAATTTTACCTTTCCAACTCCCTTTAAGTAGCTTTCCAATTATATAAACCACCTATATTTCATATTACCCGACTCTTCCACACAGATGACCTTCCATTTATTATTAACGTTCTTATAACAACAAAGTAAATATTATTCTTTTTAACAAGTGATGATTTTTTTTACAATCGTTTATAGTTACCGGGTGGTTATAATTAAAGTTACATTATTCAGAGGCCTGTAGAACCAGTTTTGCTTGCCGGATTTTGATGAAACTTGAAATATAAGCTATATTGGACCATGGGGGAAAGATTTCTTCGAAAAACATTAGTATAAATTTTGATCACCATATGGCTTTTATCGAATATTTCTTATACAATATTTCTTCCGTAAAATCTTTAAATAAACGTGCAGTCATAGACAGATAATCATTCAGCGTGCATTTTTCATCTTTAATCCTGCCCTTACAAAAAAAAAAAGGTTCTGATTTACTGATTAAACCGTTTTATCAGATGGTAGGAACCATTTAGATGCTCTGCGTGAATATCGTCGATTAAAAAATCTACGAAAAGGCCCCATATTGAGGATTGGTTTGAGGAAGATGATCATGAAATTTGAAGAGACTAGAGCAGCGTTTCTCCCCCCTAGGGGGGCGCGAGCACATGGAAAACAAAGGGTTTAATAAAATTAATTTACTGGAATGAAATAAAACAAAATACTTTTTGACAGATGAAAAAACACATATTTACATTGATATAATTTATATATATCATCTGGCGATATTACCTTCCACTTCAAAATACTCATTAGTTATATATTTGATCCTATAATCAAATTTAAAAAAAAAAACAGTTTGTTTCATTTGCTGTAATTTTCTGATGAGAGATTTCGTTTTAAACCTATAAAATATACTACTCTTTCAGAGATAAAACCCAAATCCAGAAAAAAATCCTTGGAAGGTATAATTTTTAACATGTGAAAGAGTTTATGATTTTTGGAAAAGCACAGATAGCGTTTTGAAGGATTATACATTTGGTTATATATATATAAAAGATTTATTTGACTATTCTGAAACATATACATCGTAATGAAAAACGCTTTACACTATTCTTTTTTAGAACTAACAGCCATATTTTTTTTTTGAATAAATAAACTTTTAACCCGGGCGCACTCTAGGCCACCCTAGGCTTATGAAATCCTTAATTCTGGGAAAACTGTTTATTTGTCACCAATGGCCTCTTGACAGTATCCTCCTATATGACGGTCTTAATGGGAACTAAAATGCATTTTTCACATTTCTCCCTCTTTTTTGGGAGTGGTAAACGTTTTTTCACTGAAAAGGTACTTGTTTTGATCGAGTTCCCCACGTGACCACTTTAGTTCCAAAATATTTTCTATGAACATGCTACATTTTCCTCTATGAACCACTTAATGGTTTTGATTACTGTGTTGTGCGACTTATATCGTTTATAAATGTAAATGAGCAGAATATAAAAGGAGAAATGGGCATCTGTGATCTCCATTAACGGAAGTTGAAACTGATCAAGCAAGGGAAAAACCTGCTGAAATAATGCATATTAGTCATGATATTGAAAGTAAATTTGAAAAAAAGCGATAAGCATGAAACGAAAGGAAAATTTTCAATAACAGCTGAAAGAACTCCCATCAAGAAAAATATGAAGCCACAAGTGTACCGCAAGACAATCTTCGTCCTGTCAAAAAGACACAAGCAAGGGAAGATTTAACAGGATATTTGTCGATCTGCAAAGAATAGCAGAACTGCAATAACGTGATAAAATATGACAATTTTGCTTGCAAATAACATTCCTGTGTTGTTAGCGAAAAGTGTCTTTATATATATATATATTATATATTATATATATATATTCTGTTATGTTCTATATTTTATATAAATTTCTTCCTATATATATATATATGTGTATATATATGATTTGTATCCTTTATTAAGGTCACTCCCGTTTGAAACATTTTAGTTCAGTTTTATTGGATTTTTCCTCAAATTATTCAAAGAAAAATTGAAAAGTCCTTTAAAGTAGGTAATTACATATGTTTTCTCTTAAATTATTTACTAGAATTGTGACTTTTATCGTGTACAATAAAAATAATTATAAAAAAAAGATTGGGATGACTCAGTCCCCCCCCCCCCGCGACCTTTAACGTTAGTATGGAATGCGTGTTTGCTACCAGGCTAAAATATTTTTAAGGTAACTGGGACGTCTGTGACAAGGAAAAATTACCTTATTTTGCACCACATTTAAATGATTCTCACTTACTTAAATTAAAAGCAACGAAAGTAAAATTTTTTCATTTAATTATCTGTATTTATGTACCTGTTAATGTAAAAAAAAAATTCCATTTTAAATTACAAATCAATTTGTATGAGCAATAATTAATCAATAACTATTTTTTTCATTTTCAAGGCATATTCTTACGTTTAGGTACACTTTGCATAAATTCCACTGCATATATAGCTATAAAGTTTTAGAGTCTTAGCAAACATAACAAAACATAAATTGAATGAAAGGAAATTTTAAAAATTTACGTGTTTGCTTACAAACATTCGCTTACGACTTGAAAATTTATCCATGATTTTGTTTTAATATACTACTGAAAATACTTGATACCGTGAATTACAATTAACGCGCAAATTGTAAAATATTTATACAAGATAGATTCGGTAGCTATAGAAGTATCGACTAGACCAAGACTTATTGGAATTGTACAAGACACAGCATTTTTACATGTTATGCGCAGAAGTCTGAGATATTGTCCAGACTCACGTAGACGTTTGCGAGAATGTCGAATGTGATGGATATGACAGAGAGCAACATAGAACACCGACCATTTTTCAAATAACATTTGTACTTTTTAAAATAGATGAGGGAGGAAATAAATCTCTCTCTTTAAATATATATATATAAATATCATTTCGCGCAATCTATTCCAATTTAAAAATTAGAGGAAGGAAAAATAACCTGTATAATAAACCTATTGCTTAAAAGTAATTTGCTTAAAATTTTTATTACTAAAAAGTAAGATACACAAAATTTAATACTTATTTTGTTGATTTGTACAGTTTATAATTAAAATCGTATTGTAGTTTTAGCACCAAAGTGCTTTATTATTACATTCAATACATTATTATATTGTACACGGGGGGCGCGATAAAAACTATGATTGTAAATTGGGTCTCCAATGATCAAAGTTTGAGAAGCACTGGACTAGAGATTTGGGTGTGCTGCCAGGAAGAAGACGGAAACCGGTCGGGACTGAAACTGTAGAAGCAGTCGCTACTGCGGTGGCTGAAAGAGCCTCCAGTTCCATCTGTTTTTCAGCAAGTGGTCGATCAGTGTCTCGCGAGTTGGAGATTCCGTGGTCGACAATACGAAAAATTCTGCGATACATTTTGAAATGGTATCCGTATGAGATTCACATCATGCAGTTTGTAGAAAACAAAATGAGGAACTCAATCCCAAGAATTTAGTTGGAACAAGAACACGTCCACCGCCATGCTTCAGCATGGAGGTGGAAGTGTTCTTGCGTGGGGGTGTAAATCGACTGCAGGGTTTGGTATTGTGAATCATGAGCTCTACTTAAATTATTTTAATGAACAATTTGAAATGGCCCAGACAAAATTTGGATATTTTAGACGACTTCATTTTTTAACAAGATAATGACGCCAAGCGCATTGCTTTAGGGTACGCCCCTGGTGTCTCTAAAAATGTCCTGAAATTCTGAAAAACCTCCTAAATCACCTGATTTCAAGCCTTGTAGGACATATTTCGTGAGAATTTGATTTTTAAAAAAAAGAAAATATGTCATATAAAAAATGAAATATGAAGTTAAAACAATAATCATAGAAGAATGGAGAAACGTCGATGCAGAAATTACAAAAAACTGATGAAATCTATACCAAAACGTTTAAAAGTTATTGTGGACGCTAAAATACATTCTACTAATTAAGAAATCCTACCCATTAAGAAAAAAACGCAATATTTAACGCTATGTTGAGATTTTTTTTAAGTGCACGAAGACGTTCGGGGCGTAATTTTTAATATTTTTTTTATTATTTTTTTTTAAATAATAGCTGTATTACGTTTTTAAAATTGGATATGTTATTCTATTAAAAACACAAGTTGCAGATATCCTTAAGAAATTACAATTCTGATACATTAGTTTTTATTAGTGGAAAACCTTAAATTTTTTTTAGAAAATTGCAAGTGTACGAGCACTTTTGTATGCATCTGTATTGAGGCAATCTCTCTCCTGCGTGTTATAACTAAATAGTCGACTGTTACCTCGAACCTTGAAAAGTAATAAGTGAACAGCTGTGTTTATCATCTCCGAGTGAGTGAGTGAGTGATTGTTGGTTTTAATGGCGAGGAGCCAAATATGGCTAAGCTGCGCCAAACATTCGTTAAAATATTAAAAACGTTATAAAATATCCAAAAATGCTGACCAGAACACTGTTTTAAAAGTACAAGCTAAAATCACAAATAAAATATAAAAATTCAATTCATAAGATAAAGGAACGTACATTTTGGTGGAGGGACTAGCCCACCCACAAAGTCAAAAAAAATTTGGTTAAAACAGAAAAATCCTAAAGTAAAAATCTATATTAAAAATCTTATTTTCAATTCAAAAAATTTAATCGGCCATTTGCAAGAATGATAAATTGTAAAAGAAAAAACAATTACTTTTTGAAGTTTTTATATCGTGTAGGTGTAATTACGTGAGAATAAGGAGTATTATATATGGAAATTTCGGTAGAACTAATTCGCGCGCGTCCTCATGATATTCAAACATTTCTTCATTTGAGGTATCCTGTTGAAGCGTACTTTTCCGTGGTTTGTGCGGTGCTATTTTTATTTCTATTTTTGCATCGTTTATTTTTTTAATAACCTTTTTTTTTTCTTGCCCGAGATTTTGAATTTTGTTTTGAATCCTGTGTTGTAGATGCAGAAGGAGGTTGAGTAGAGGAGATGGATGTGGAAGTAGATGTGATTGAGGATTATTTAATGGGGGCGAACATATTATTGATGATGGAAAGAACGGCGTTAGACATACGAATAGGTGGCTGAGGCTCTGACACAGTAGCGGCTATTGAAGATGTGGATGGCAAGAGATGTGATTGAATTGAAGATGATGTGGTAACAACAGGAACAGATAGAGATACATTTGGTTTCGCGACAGATGAAAGTGGTTGAAGTAAATTTAAAGGTAGACATACTATTTTCGTTATATTTTCATCTGTTTGTGTATAGTCGCTTACAGTTGAGGTTTTTGCAGCCTGGGCGTATGTTTGCGATGTTTGTGGAACTATTAGTTTTCGGGCTTCTGGATAAGATATATTATTATTTGTTGTGATCTCCTGAATTTGTTTTTCGGTTTTCCATTTGGGGCAGAGTTTTGAATTAGCGGGGAATGGGGTTGAGAACAGTTTAAACATTTAGGCTCTAGAGTGCAATCTATAGAAGAATGCCCTACAGATGCTCATCTAGAGCACGTTAGTTGGCCGCGCAGGAAGTTTGTAAATGTCTGAACCTCTGACACTTGAAACAGTGCAGAGGATTCGGTATATATCGGCGTATTTTACAATTAAGATAGCCGGCTTTTATTGTCGTCGGTAAGTTTTAAGCTATTGAAAGTTAAAATTAAATGTTTGGTTGGAATTACAGCTGTATCTTTTTTAATTGTGATTCTTCTGACCTGAATAACACCCTGATTGGAGAATCCCTTAAGGATTTCCGCTTCAGAGGTGGTCAACAGGTCAGGTTTGGAGATAACGCCACGACAGGAATTTAGGGTTTTGTGCGGACTTATCATTACAAGTCAATTAAGAAAAGATTTAGCGAGCAGAAAGGACTTCGTTTGTAGAGCAGAATTAGTTTCTATTAGCAGATCCCCGGGACGCAATCGTTTTACGGATTTGGGTTCACCACCTATTCCTATTATAGCTTTGTGAATTGCAAATGGTGATTGTTTTGTCATTTCGTTGTTAAGTAGAGAAATAAGTAAGAATCTAGAATGAGTGGCAATTTGGTCTACGGTGAAAGTAGGTAATACAAGGCCTTTACCCGGGCACTGCAGCATTGGATCCATAAGCGTGAGAAAAACCTTCATTCTCTGGTGTGCCTTCACCCACCACGGAGTCCAACAAGGGAGGCAGTGTGCCGGTCATCTGGCAAAAACCAGGCACGGCGCTTACCTGGAGTACACCCAGAATATAGTGCTACAGCGTCAGGGCGAGGATCCAACGTGTAAACCCGCCACCCTTTACCTGCAGCACTAACCCTACAGCAATGTCTCTCCTGGGACACCGAAGAGAGGTATCACCAGCCGAATAACAGGAGCGGGTTCACTCCTGCCACCCCTCTACAGCGAAGCGTTCGCCAAAGGGAACGCAAAGGTATCCCCAGGACACCATTTTCCTCCTTACGGGACGCTGCACACGGCAAACATGTGGGTCGGAAAACCAACGGTGTTAGTCAAAAAACAAAAAAATATCAAAATTAAAATATTTAATGAAAATGAAGGGAAAAAATATAATTTAACGCAATACAAAATGTGAACAAAAATATGTTATTAATAATAAATTGTAAATTTACTAATAAGAAAAAATTAATAATTCTAAGTACGTTCGTGTGAAAATGTTTGTTTGTGGTCTAGACGTGAAAAGCAGAAAAGGGAAAATTGAATGACAAGAAAGAGGGTCGAAGATAGAAGGATCACTAGGGTACTCCGGGGACGTGACACCGTGTTTACCAAATACAGTAAAAACCTTGGGAAAAGGAAAAAATCACTAGGGCACCTCGGGATTGTGACACCCGTACTCACCTAAAAAAGGTGAGCCCCCTGAGGGGTTATCATCTCCGAAAAAGCACAAGTGGACTTCTTACTTGTATTACTTATGAAGCTACTGTGGATGAGGTAGTGAATGATTGAGTGGATGCTTGTAAAAGCAGAACGAGGGCCATTGGCGAGGGCTTACTTGTATTATTTATGAAGCTCCTGTGGATGAGTTTGTGAATGAATGAGGGGATGCTTATAAAAGCAAAACGAGGGCCATTGGCGTGGGCTTGAACTGTGGTCAGGTGATGAGAATGACAATTCAGGTGGCAACCCCTCTTCTAATTTCCACACTTAACTAACGGGAGGACTTTGAAACAAGGCAGATTTAATATGCTCCATCCTCTCTGCACCCGCGGCTTCAGTGGTTCTATGTTTCGAATATTTGACTTGATAACGATGTTCACGAATTTGTGACCATGACCACTAGAATAGTGGTCATGCACAACGGGGTCATCTCAAATTAACAAAGCTAGGGAAGAGGGATTGCCTATAAGACGGATGTTTAGCTATCTAGGTTAAATTTGAACATGCAACGGAACATTAGTTGTTAAATTAACTGCTACTGCTATAAAGATAAATTATTTATGAAGATTTACGGAGGCCGCAGCTAAAATAATAGTTTGTCAATGAATTATTAATCCGTATACTTTCACCACAATGTTACTTAAGTATTAATATAAAATGAAAAACTATTCCGTATAATTTTTAGAAATTTGGGATTTTGGTCTTCAATATTACAGCTCCTTTCTTAAATATTTAAACAGTTTATTTAGAACTTTTAAAAAATAAACTATAAACTTTAAAGACGATCATCGGTAACAATATTTTTGCGAGTACCGTGGATCAATTGCAGTGTATTCTAGATACATTGCCATCGGTTCTCGAGTAAGCTGATGTCAATAGTAGGTTTCTCATGACTTTGCGTAACTTAAATTATGTCAGTGGCCGTTCTTTAGTGAGCATCAATACCAGTGAATCACTAGTATCTATGCAGAATTAATATTAAATGACTATTAAACTGAGAATGAATGTGAATGCATTGACTTTTTAATTATTCTATATATTCCTAAATAAAGATTTTTATTTAAATTTACTTTATCAATTGTCTTTATTTGCCAAAATTAGTGTTATAACCTGAAGAATTATTGATAAAAATACGATCAAATTTTAATCACAGCTTTAAAAAATGTATGTAGCAAAATCATGGACATAGCGATATTTTTTAGCATTCAGCTGTTTTGAGCACAATTTAAGTGAGATTGTGGTGGTGGGGGTCTAATCGGCACCCCTCTCTATCCGTCTTGCAAGTCTCTAGACGTGGGGGGAAACTAAGCATCACCAACAAACTCCATAATAACAATTAGTTTTATTCAGCCTTTGAATATATACTTACACAATCACAAGTGCAACTATAAGAAGAAACCTAGGAGTGATATCTAAAGCTTTGATTATTCCTAATATTCAACTCTAAGTAAACCCGACTACGAGAGATAGATAAGGAGAACAAGCCCTAATGCACCGATAGCTAATTCTAATTCTACTATCTTAAATCTTCAATCTAATAATTTAATCTCAGCAATTACTTTCTTAACGCGCGCTAGGTTTGTGAATGAAATACTTCGATTTGCACACTTACTTAACAGCTTCACGGCTCCTTCTCTCTCACATCTACAAAACCTATATATATAGACTTTATATAGTCAAACTAATTTATATATATCTCGTGTTCTTCTTGAAAGGCTGTGAATTAATGTAAATGCTAGCCCCAAAGTTTCCCCAAGAGGATTAGTAAGAAATATCTCGCGAATAGACCTGTCACAGCCTCCTCCAAAAAAAAAACGTGATTTATAAAAGTGTCTTGATGGCACGGTAGAAATTACGTTGAAAAAATTTTGCTCTTAAACTAACAAGAAATTTTAGACTTGAGTTTAGCATTAACTTCTACATAACAATACGCTAAAAAACACTCAAAATGAGCCAGCTCAACAATTTATATCACTCGCAAGATTTCCACTTTTACAATCATTATTTAAGGTGTACCTCATTTGGGTGAGGACCAAGGAAATACCTCCCACTGGAGGGAAAAACCCGGCCGTACACAACGCGTAAAACTTAATTATTTTAAACACATCTTGACTTTACAGCTATTTGCTCTTCAAAACAAAATCTTCAAAACATCAAGGTCAGTCATCCTGAAATGAGAACTAGATAAGTGGACGTACAAAAAGATTTTTTTGAACACTGTATACATACATAGACAACATTGAATTTTCACACATATTTAAATTGTCAATTACCTTACATACTTAATTTCATCTGGTTTAAGAAAAACTCCCCCTCCAATCGCGCAGAGCTATTAGTGTTATGGTTAATTTCCTATCTACGCCGCGACCCAAAACCAGATATATACTAATATACACATCAATATGCAGATACATACACAATTATATACAATTTTCAAAACATTCAATATAAACAAACAATACAAGGAATTCTCGAACTCCTAGCTAGGTCTCCATAAGTAGTAAACAAATCTAATCATACAGTTGCTTTCCACAATTTAGAATAGATTTAGGTACACAAAAGTTCATTTTTTACGCAACGTAGTGTAAAACTTTTGTACAATGAAAACGTAACAAAATAAGACTTGCTTTTTGCTAAAATTCACCCGACTGCCTGTCAGTAAAAATATAAATGAAACAATACAACCTGGCTAATAGCTTGTTCCTCTCCTTTCTGTGATGTCTCCAATATGAACCTCCAACGATGTAGACCTTCTGCTTCGTAGACTCTTCTCGGGCTCCTGTCGACCTGGTCTGTACTGTCGGCGCTGTCTTAAATTGTATGGAGTTTCTCGTCTTGATTGGTCTCTTCTAGGTCGGACTGGTCCTTCCTGGTCTTGCGCTGTTCTTGTTGAAGATCGGGACCCGGCTTTCCCATGGAATTCTATGTATCTGGGACTGCATGGGGTGGACCTTCTTTGCTGTCTCCCTCTTAACTGAAGTGGCCTTTCTTCACTCTGGCTTCTGATGTCCTCTTGCTGGAACTTGTCCACCGTGGTGATCTTCTGTTCTACCTTTCTTCTTGACTTGTTCAGTCGACGCGATGGAGGACGGGAGCCTTCGCTTGTTGATCTCCCGGCCTGTAGATTTCCTTTTCCTCCTCGGCCCCTCAGACAGTGACTTCGGGACCACTCGCTTCCACCTCCTCGTTTCCTGGTTTCTCGTTCGCTTACTGTGCGGACCCTCAGACAGTGACTCTGGGATCGCACGCTTCCACCTTCTCGTCTCCTGAATTCACTTGTTCTCCTTTATCCCTCTCTGATCACTTTTATTCCCCGCACCTCTTGTCTGTTTCCTCTCTATTACCTGTCTTCCACCCAACTCACTACTCTTAAAGCCCTGTGGTCGATCTAACCCGGATCGACTATCCTCCAAGCTACTCGACTGATACTTGAATCCTCTGCTAACTGAACTATCTACCTCCACCACATCCTCATCACTTTTTCTCTGATGGTAATTTCGTACTTGGTGTATATTAACCGTAGTTCTTCTACCTGCCTTCCAAATTACAACATTATTGTTTTTAACACTCAAGACTCTAAAAGGCCTTCGTACTTGGGGCAAAATTTCGCTACCACCTTTTTACTGGCAGAGCTTATAGGATGCGTTTCAACCAACACTAAATCATTGACCTTAACGTTAACTTCGCGTCTCCTCTTATTGTAGTACTTCGCCCACTTTTCCTGTTTCTTTCTAGTATTCTGCCTAGCTTCCTCAAACACCTTTTCAATATTCTTAACCCCAAATTCTGCGCCATCCGTCACCATCACAAATTTTTGAAACGGGGTAATAAGTTTTCTGCCCAAAAATAACTCTGCTGGAGTTTTCCCCGTGGTCTCGTGAACTGCTGTTCGTAATGCATACGCAAATTCTCTTAGAAACCGGTCCCAGTTTTCATGTTTATTATTTACAAAAGTAGCAATCATTTGTAAGAGATCACGATTAACTCTTTCCGTTCTATTTGACTGAGGTCTATACACAACTGTTTTGACATGCTTTATATCTAATCTATTACTTAAATGCTCAAAAACGTCGGATACAAATTGGGGACCGTTCTCGCTGATCATTTTTATTGGAGCTCCATATCGCGAAATATAATTTTCGAACAGAGTATTGGCGATTATCTTTGCGGAAGCCTTTCCGAGGGGTATTACTTCCAACCACTTTGTAAAGTGATCCGTTACAACTAAAATATATTTATATCTTTCAGGTTTCGATGCTGGGTAGGGGCCTATCCTTTGTGATCCTTTCTGCCTTTTTAATGGCTGGAAGAATGGGTGAAGAATCCACGCTCTGTAATAAGGATTTTTCTATCTTCAATCCACTTCTCCTCGCGTAGCTCCACACTTAGCAAGCTATCTACGATTGTCAACAACTGCGTGCTGACCTCTCGATCTTTAATTCACTTAACTTCACTCTTCCTATCACTTCACTTTACTTAACTTAACTTCATAACTCGCGAAACCCGAACTTATGTAATATATCTTATTTGCATAAATCACGCCCGGCTCTCGGTGAAGATTGGTTGAAATAAATAAATAATCTTACAGAAAATAGAGGAGGTTAGTCAAAAGACCGTATAGATCCATCACAATATTACTAAAGTTGATCTGGTGTAACAGCGGGTGGTGTATACCGGGTCAGTCATTGTGCAAGCATA
Source organism: Trichonephila clavata (assembly GCA_019973975.1). Taxonomy (NCBI): domain Eukaryota; kingdom Metazoa; phylum Arthropoda; class Arachnida; order Araneae; family Nephilidae; genus Trichonephila; species Trichonephila clavata. The sequence goes on from BMAO01032967.1 coordinate 34,118, forward strand.
ATCCACACATTTTCGATTGGTGGTAGATCGGGAGAACAAAGCCAAGGAAGCCATTCAATCTGACGGGTAAAAAACTCTTGAGCATTGCGTACCACTTGTGTGGCCAGCCATTGTCCTGTTGGAGTATGGCTGATGGAAGACATTGAATGTATGGGAGGACCACAGGCTCCAACGCCTCAAAGATGTAGCGCTGGCTGTTCAGGGCACCGGCAATGCGTACTAGAGGGGTGCGGCAGTGAAATTCAATACCACCTCAAACCATGATACCGGGTGCAAGACAAGTATGGCGATGCATAACGCAACAATTCAACAGCCTCTCACTAGGGTGTCTCCAAACTCGAATCGAACCATCGTGATCTATAAGCCAGAAGCGGAATTTGTCAGTAAACACATTGTCGTTCCATTTCGTTGTCCATGTCGACCGTTCATCACACCATTAGCTGCGCAAACGCTTGAGGTTTCCAGTCAAGGATAAACGAAGCAGTGGATAACTTGAGGACATTGCACTCTGCTGCAAACAGCATCGAATTGTACAGGTAGACACCGAATGCTGTGTAACATACTGAATCTGTTATGCTTTGGTTTGTGATGTTGCTGCATGATCCATCACTGCCCTGCGCACAATCCACCCATCATCACAGGCAGTGGTGCAACGAGGTGGGTGCGATGCTCCTGCATCCAGCGATGGCAGATCTGCATCACAGTTACTTGGTTTCGTCCAACACGTTGACCGATTTCTCTGATGGATAATCCGCAATCCATAGTGGCTACTATTCTTCCTCTAACAAATTACGAAACTTTGTCAAATACGCTCGATATCTTCCACGTGGCAAAGGTTAACAGCTTACACAGAAAAAAAAACGCACTAAAACACCATTGCCGTACTTCAACTAGCCAATCTGTTCTTTCCTTATATAGCGCTTGCGAGTGGCGCTACGATCACCCGTGATGTGCGTCTGCGCTTAAATTCTAATGATTTGGATATTTCATCGCCGCCAACGTAAGAGGTAAATTTCACATGGTTTGCAAGCTTTCTTCACGGTGTTGCATTTTGTGTGGCCAACAGTGTAAAAATGGCCTTTAGATTAAAAATATATTGTTTTAAAATTTTATTAATGCTTTCAATTACTTTTTTACTATATCCTGAAATGTATCATGCATATTCTTAACTATGGATGGCTTAATGTGTGTGCGACTTTTATTTCTCTTCCTCCTTCTCTATTTGGAGTGTCCAATCAGCAAGAGGCAGTCAGAGATGTTTTTTAAAGATTAAAAAAAAAATATTCAAGACGGTTAAGAAAAAAGGGATTAAGAGTGTATGCTTAATATTTTGCGAATTAAAGTGGATTTTGATTCTTATTCATATTAAATTTAAAAGTTATTTATTAAAAAAATGTAATAAAATTTCAACAATGACTAAAGAAACATCAATTCAAGAGGAACGTCATTTTTTCTAAAAAATTGGAAATGCAATATTTTCTGTGTTCAAAACAAAAATAAAATATGCTTGATATCGAAAAACTCTATTCCAGTTGCTGAGGAATGTAATCTTTATAGGCATTATGACACAAATCATGAAGAAAACTAGGACCAATACTCTGCAAAATTTCGGGAAAACAAGTCCGCATTGAGATCAATTCTTCAAAAACAATAACTAACACGTTAAATTTGTTGCAGACCATACAGATGCTGTAAAAATATACTATCACATTTAATAACGCAAGCACAGATCGAAATCATTTGCTGAAAGGGAATTTAAAAGTGACTATTTATTTAAAACAGCGGAAATATTATGTCCAACACAAATTAAATTGAAAGTGTAAGTTTAAGTCGAAATATTGTAGCCAGCAGAGTTGAGGAAATAGTTGAGAATTTGAGAGAAATCACCATAATTCAAAAATATCAACATTTGAAGCATTCTTTAATGCAATATTGGTGAAAGTACAGATATTCAAAATTTCGCTCAATTAGTCATTCTTATTCACGTATGCAAGGTTAAGTAAAAAATAAGTGAAGAACTTTTGGAATCATTCACATTTATAATACAACCACAAGGGCTGGTATTTCAAGATGTTTAGAAGAAAGATAAGTTATACCACTGGGGAAAAGTTAGTTTGTCTAGTATAATGATGCGCCTACTATGATCGGTATTACAAATCCTTCTGGACTCCTACAACCCACCTTAAGCTCTTTTCTCTGGCAATAATTATTTAATTATTGCACCCAGTAAATTTTGCTAAATTTACTTTTATTTAAACTCATATTTTATTTCCTCTACTTTCCCCCACTGGACAAGCTATTTTTCAATAAATTTTTCAAACCCCTCGTGGGCTGCCAATAAGAGTCTCTATCCTCACACATCTCTGACCAATCAGAGAGCAGTGTCTCAGCTCTCAGTCAAGCAGCTTTCCCAGGGAATGTTCCAAAATTCCCAGTCAAGACGCCACTCATAGCCACGCCTCCAACCAAAAAATAGCCAGCAAGCCTCTCCGCAGAATGTAAAACTCCACAAACGTCGTTCCAACATCTAAGACTATCACGATATGGGATTGAGGACTGATTTTCAGTCCAGACGCCCACAGATACACCGTAATCGGTATTACAAAAGGAGTTGTGAGATCAAAAGAAACATGCTAATAGCATGGTAATAATTTTGAACAGTTTCATTGCATTATTCACCAGCAGATTCTGTGCTCCAAAGTTTAAAATATAGAACATGTTTCAAAAATAGTCACCAAAATTGTAAATTATGTGTATATTTGAGAACATAGACTTATCAACGCGTCAATTTGTTTCATTTCTGGAAGGTAAAAAAAGTGAATACAAAGATCTACCATATTATACGGTTCAATGGCTTTCAAATCATAAAGTGTTAAAGCGATTCTTCAAATTGCTGGACGAAATTACAAACTTCTGAGAAACAAAAATTATGAATGCGCTGAATTAAAAGATGGACAGTGGATAAAGGGGGGGGGGGTTCTGACTTTCTTAGTTGATATCGCAAGCCATCTTAATCAACTAAATTTTAAACTTCAAGGCGAAAATCCGGTGGTTACAACTCTATTTGATGTATTAAAAATTTTTTGGCAAAAATAAATAGAAAAAGAAAACTTGTCGCACTTTGAAAGCTTTCAATATCTATAGATTAAATCCCATCAATTCAAATGTACTGAATATGCTCACTAAATTAAATTATTAGAAACAGAATTATAGATATAAGATTTTCTGATTTCTTAAGCTGTCTGTTAAAATTTCGCACTTTTACTTGACCTCTATCTATCGATAGAGAAACTGTTGATGAAAGCTTACAAATGAACGCAATTGAAATGTAATGTGATTCTTTGTTGAAACAAATATCTATGGAAGTTGGATTTCTAGATATTTATACATGTTTCTAAGTCGGTCCGTTTCCTTAAATTTATCATTTGTTATGCGAATAATGATTATGATTGGAAGCACTTATTTATGTTGGCCTTTATTTTCTTTGATCAAAAATAGCGGAAATTCAGAAAGGTCAAGATTAACCAACCAACATTTATCGTCAATTTTAACAATTGCATAAGCTCAATATTTTCAATCACATCTTGATGACTTGCTTTGTGAAGAAGAAAAAATGATGCCATATACCTTCTAAAAAGTAATGTTAAATTGAATTTTTTACAATAATTATTTTTTTTAATAAAGAATGTAAAATATTTATAGTTTGAGTTTAAAAAATAACATGAAATACGAAACGATACATACGTATAATATACATTACATTGAGTCTAAAAAAATGCATAATACATTTTAAAAACCATAATTTATTGATTTTTTGAAGATTGTCAACATGCGGCCCCCAACTATTAATAAAATAGAGCATGTGGCCCGTAATATCGTATGAGTTAGAACATACCTGCTCTACGCTAATGCCGAGAAAGGACGCAAACAATGCCCTCTAAACGCTATTTAATAAATAAACATAAAAAATTCATTACAGTTTACACTGCTCATTAACTCTTTTGAGTTTATAAGAACGATTCCGAACATTTGGTCCTAGCGACCCGGAGTAGTCACCAAATATTATTTATTTTCAGAAAAAAAACTCGAAGTAAAGAATGGAAGTACTAAACATCTTGATCCGCAAGAGGAAACTTGAGAGGTCAGCTAACCAATCTCGCCAATGCCCTATCGGAAGAAATTCCCACTGACGCCACTGAACTTCTAGCAAAACTTGACCTGATCGATAAATTACAAGAGAAATTCGAAAGGTTAAAGGAAGATTACTACCAAATTGCTTCAGAAGGATTTTGAGAAAACTGAAATGAGGATGAGATACAAAAGATTGAGGTAAGTCTCAAAATCTCTATCAATAAATTAAATCTATGCAATTCCACTGTATCTTCTGATTGTTCTAATGCTAATAATCACCCCTAAAAAAGACTTCTGTCAAATTGGCTGAAATACCTCTGACGACATTCAATGGCAAGTTTGAGGAGTGGAATATATTTAAGGGACAGTTCGAAACTTTGATTCACAAAAATCCAGAACTGTCTGAAAGTGAAAAAACTTTTTTTTATTTATGCGGCTCATTAAGAGGTGAAGCCAAAACTATATACAGGGTGGCCATAATTAAAACTGCAAGTGTTCAAGGGGTGCTGGAGAGAAAACCACTGGGAATATTCCAGTGAAGTTTGGTATCAACACGTTTCAGAACATGCGCAAATCAAATATGCAAGAAAAAAGATCACCTTTTTTAACCGGTAGATGGCGCTGTACCCATATTTCAACGCTCCGAGGTGGCATATACAACTTCCAAAACCGATAGACAGAGCATAATGACATTCTAAGAGGCATATATACAATATAAAACATCACTTGCAGTTTGTCAAAATTCCATACAACTCACTTCAGGAATAAAATTTTTAAAGTACCATGAAATCAAAAATTAACGTAAATTAAGATCACAAATTAAACAATCCATAAAGACGCTTCGGAAAAAAAATTAAACCATTATTAATTCAATGAAATTATCACATAATGTGCTCAATATGCGAACCACCAGATGCAACCACATGCTTGAAGAATTTTAATTTTATACGGATAACGCCGAATAATGTGAAGCAACACTTTATGCACAGTTGACCAGGGAAGAGATAATGTTCGAGTCACACGTCTTGAGCTCACTTGTTCCAGTATACTGGCTCCTGAACTGCTACTCGTAGTAGCAATAGCGTCTTCAATTTGTTACACTCTTTCCGGGTTTACGGGACGCGCGCCGCCCTATTGTACCTGGAATAACGCCTAATTCTCCTGTTTCTTCAAATTTAGAAATCATATTTTTAATCCGTTGACACACTCATTGGACCTCTTCTTAATCATTTCATGCCGGTATTTTTTCAGAGTAGCTGAATAATTGCTACCATTCTGATAGAATATCTTCCCTAACAATGCACGTTCCTTCTTATTCAGAGTCATGATTGACCATTGTTTAATGTGGTTTTATTTTGATACTGTTTGATGGGCTAAGAATTTGCATATGTACCGTTGATAAGCATTGAAACACGGCACAGCGCCATCTATCGGGGGAAAACGGTGACTTTTTCCTTACATATTTGACTTGCGCATGTTCTGGAACGTGTAGATAACAAATTTCACGAGAATATTCCCAGTGGTTTTCTCTCCATATATCCTTGAAGACTTGCAGTTTAACTATGGCCGCCCTGCACGGAGAAAAAAGAAATACTCAAAAATGAGCACATGGACATACTCATTTTGAAATGAATTTGTTTGTATCAGATTTAAACGCATGCTTTATCGTATATGAAACATTGCATGTACTCAAAATTTCAAAAATGGTTGATTAACACTATCAAACAAATTAAAAAAGATATTCAGGCTCACAGAAGTTTTTTTAATATACTGGCTACATATTTTAAAAATTGGGGTTCAACAACAAATTTCGTTCTCATAAATCTTCAGAACTATTTTTCGTATCTACCACGATACCCGCGAAAGAACTCATGAGTACTACATTGTTTTGATGTTGTGTTTGAATAAATCAAAACAATTTCTTTTTACTTGACTTTATAATTTAAGTTTTCTCTTATTTGTTAAACTAAAGTTAGTGCTTTGTTTTTAATATAAGGCTATAATAGGAAGGCTATATAAATTTAGACTATGTGGCTAACTTCGGAGCACTTTATTGAAAGATAAATTTTAAATGAATAAACACTTTTTTTCATTAAAATTGGGCATAAAACTAGAAATCAAATACAATTTACACAAAATTAAAAATAATTTTGGATATATTGGGAATTTTTAGTGAAGTTTAAGTGACAAATTTCAGTTAAATGTAAACCTTGTGTTGAAAATTCTAATTAATATATTCGAATAAAATGTATATTTATGCTGTACATAATATTTCTACTGTATATAAATAACATCATTATCTGTGCCTAGAGCTATAAGATTTGTAATACTTTTGAAAAATGTCAATTTTTTTGCAAGAACTTAATTTAAAAAAAAAAAACATGTTATTTTCTCACATTGTGTTTGTGTGTGCAATAAAATACATAAAAAACACAGAAATTAAATTATACTCTATAATATAAAAAAAAAAATTTCTGAAAATTTCAATTCAATATCCTAAAAAGAAATCCATTAATGAGCTTTACCGTGAAGCCAAAAATCAAAAAACATAGTTTCTCAGACAATGCCTTTAAAGATTTGAATACAATATGAAAAATGTTCTACTAATTGTACATTTTTTAAACTCACCATATTTATAACTCAAACTCTCTTTAGCTTCATAATTAAATAATTTTTTAACCCTTTTGCTGTTTTCTGGAGAGTTTTATAGACAATAACAATTGCCGTGTTTAGTAAAATTTTGATGAAAAATTGCAGTTAAGATCTTTTATGAAAAATGCTAATGAATGTATTCAAATAATATTTATACAGTACATAAATAACATTTTTATATGTATTAGGAATTAAAAGATCTATAATACTTTAAAATTTTTTTTTTTTAAATATGCCTAATTTTGTGCAAAAACTCGATTTTTTGAAAAGTTAATGATTTTTTAGCATAAAAAAGCATTAAAGTACATAAATATATACACGGAGATTTGGTTTTGATTCCTAACACAGATGGAACTAAATAAAACATGTTCTGAAAATTTAAATTCAATATCTTAAAAATATTTTGTGTAGGGATCAGCATCCGGTTTTGTAAACTCCATTTCAAGTTTACTAATTATGCTATAACATTGCTTCTAAATATCATAGAAACAAAAAACAAATGTTTTTGGAATCTGGAATGTATGGGCTATAAAATAAAAACACAAAAAAAAAATTTGAAATTTTTCACCATAACTGCGAATTTTGGGGTTCATAATAATTCATATTGTGTTGTTTCTTTGGGCACTTACATATAGGCAAATAATAATTGAAGTATTCTTTTGCTACTTTGAAATAATTTTAGTTTTATTTTCATATTGAACTTTAAAATGGCTTGCATATCTTGAAAAAGGTATGTCTACAAAATAAATTTTTCTTTTCTATTATTAATCTTTTTAAGAGACTAATTTCTTGTAAATTTTAAAGAGCATTTTTTGTAAATATGTGGTAGTAAATTATGGGAGTAGTAAATTTATGGAAAAGTTCTCATAAAGAAATTATTTTAAAAAAAAGAGTTTAAATTTTTTTTTCAATACATTTATTTTATGATTCCTTTCATTCTCATTTTCGAATATTGAAAGAATCAAAATTTACTGGAAATAACAGAATGAGCAAAATTAGTTAGCAAAATTGAATGTAATCTATTTCAAGAATCTTTTTTATTTATCAGTTTGGGATATTACATGTAAAAATTACATCTATTTAAATACTAATATTTAATGGATAGTTTGTATTATTAATAATTGATCTACATTGTTTAAATTAGATTCATCTTATAACGAAAAGAAGGATATATTCTTATGACCGTTTAAAAAATCTTATTAAATTGATATTTTTTTATTTAAAAAAAAGAGGCAAGCTCAGTCAAAGTAAGTTTTAATTCACAACATATTAATCTTCTGGTTAGTAATACACCTTTATTGTGACCGCAGTGTTTTATTTATGTGGATGAAAAGAAATGATATATATATATATATATATATATATATATATATATATATATATATATCAGATTCTTTATATTTAACCCACTTTAAATATATTTTATGCTTTTATTTGTTAAAGAAAGGCAAAAAAAAAAAAAAATTATGTACTTACCGTAAAATCTGGCATATAATGCACACCATCGTATAACGCCCACCTATACTTTTAAAGTAGCAATTTTTTTAATTTTTATGTGCATTTACTGTTAATGTGCATCCCCTTTTTCACGAAGAAACCCGAGATATATGTGCGCAATGTTCTTAAAGTTTGGAAGTCATTTCTTCTAAGCTTTAGTAAAAAATAGTATACATCTAGATGTACAACCCTTTAAGTGCATATGGAATGCCATTTCTTTTAAATAAACAATATTTTGATCAATGTAGAAATCTAATTTTTTTCCTATGCTGTCGTTTTTTTAAAGCTCTCATTTTTATACCTGGTACGTAACGTGCACACGTAAAATTCAATTTTTTGAGTTAAAAGTGTACATCATACACCAGATTTTACGATGCATATTACCACAACAATGCTAATGGTCAAGATAACTTGCCAAGTTGGTGACCCCGATTTTGTATGTGTCGTATGGGCCAGATTGACAACCATGTGTTTTTTATTACATATAATATCGCCAATACGGTTTCAATAATATATGTAAGTACCAAAAATTAATACAGCTTGGGGTGTATAAATTTTGCTGTGTATGCTGTACACAAGTGGAAAAACATAAGAAATCTTAGTACTTGCATATTATCGCAACCAATTGGCGGCATTATATGAAACGAAGCGCCTGTTTGCCAATTGAGCACGTACAACACACAGGAAATCGGAGGGTACTTGCGTATTATCGCCAACTCTAAATAACACGATGAGTTGGCCACCCTGATTTCCTATGTGTGGTACATGCTGAATTGGAAACCAGGTGCTTCATTTCATATAATGTCGCCAATAGGTTGCAATATCAATCAAGGTTGTAAACTTGGTGAGTTATTAGATTTGGCATTTGTTGTGATAATACGTAATTTATTTTGAAACTTGTTCAGTCTGACATAATGAAGCACCATAAATTTAAATTATAGTTTAAAAAAACATGCTTTTATCGAACTAAAAAGTAAGAAATAAATCTTAATATAAGAATAAAATGATTAAGAGAAAATTAATGTCATTGTGGTAAAAGCGTGGTGTCCTTTGCACTACATTTTTACACTAACTCTGCATTTTGGAATAGAACTAGTAAGAAATTAAAACAATTGATATTGAGCCCCCCCCCCCCACGCTTTTATACGCAGTTATTATTTTTCCACTTCCTTTATTTTTTTCTCCTTTTTTCTTGGTATTTCTAAATACCTTGTGTTCTATTTCTTTAAAACTTGGCACTCCTATTTTTCTAATTGGTTTTCTTTTTTTAAAAAAAAGTACTCACGTTTTTGCTTCTTAATGTAATTCTTTTTTGCCAGGAATAAGCCATTATTTTAAATTATTTTCATGTTGAGTTCTTAGTGGGAGACCATCATCATTGATTGAAACTATTAGATGCCAAAATTTTATTTGCTGCGATTTCAAAACCATGTCTAAAAGATGTTTCCTGTGTATTGTGTGTGTACTGATAACAGATTAGTTCTATATATGCACTGGTGTCCAAAAGTTAAGCATAATTGATAATTATGTAAATAAAGAAGGAACTGTAAATCAGAATGGCGGGAAACGTGATATGCGAGTGTAAAATGTTTATAAAATAAGGAAGCAAATCAAACGAATGATAATAATTAATTTTATTATCCAAAGTAGCAGTTTAAAAGGAAACTGAGCGTAGCAAGGATTCACACTTTAAAGAAAAAAATGAAAGAAAGCATTAAATAAAATACTGATGCTGAAGTTTAAAAAGGCATGTGGTCACCTCTGACAGCCAGGCACGCTGCACAGAGATTTACCATACTTGTTATGAGATGATGAATGAGTCGTGGGCTCAAACGGTTCCAAGCTTCTTGGAGTGCTCTCTTCAGTTCAGTAATGGAGCTTGGTGGGTGCGAAAGGGCTGCAATTTGTCTCCCGAGCATATCCTATACATGCTCGATAAGATTTAAATCAGGGGAGGTCGCAGGCCACGACATGCGCTGGATGTCTTCCGTTTCAAGGAAGTCATCAATCAGCACCGCTTGGTGACATGCCTCATTATCATCCATGAATATGAAGTCAGGACCGACAGCACCTCGAAGCAAGCGAACATAAGGCTCAAGAACTTCGTCTCTGTATCTTTACACAGTCACAGACCCCATGTCAAGGAAATGTAGGTCTGTGTGGCCTTCCATCATGATGCCTGCCCATACCATTATTCCCCTTGATGGAAAATGATGTCTTTCCGTTATGTTTCTTGGTTCAAAACGTGTTCCACGTTCTCTCCATATCGTTACCCACCGAGAATCACTACTCAGACTAACCGGGACTCGTCACTGAACATCACATCGGCCCACTCTCCCACACTCCAATGTTGATATTTCAAACTCCAGTTCAAACAAGCGCGTTTATGCGCAGACGAGAGGGGAATGCAAACTGCTGGTTTCCTGCAATACAGGCCAGCATGATTGAGTCTCCTGTAAACAGTTTGTCTCGAAATTCGTATTCCTGTGGTGACTGTGAGCGCCGAACCCAGTGCTCTAGCAGTACTGTCCCTCTGCCGTCACGCACTAATTACCAGATATCGGTTTTGGCGAGGGGTTGTGACTCTTGGTCGACCTGACACTGGTTGTCGGGTAACATCTCCCTTTTTTGAAACCTCTGCTACAGTCTTGAGATCACAGACGGGTCCACATTTAGAATTCGAGACACTTCGGTTTGTGATCGGGAGGATTCCAGCATTCCAACGATTCTTCCTTTCGTAAACATGTCCAATTGGCCTCTTTGTGCCATCATTCACCTTGTTTGATGGTTAACAACGTTCCTTCGCCCAGCAGTTGCACGAAACATGTCTGAACTGCTATGTTGCGTGAATCGGTTTCTCTGCATTCCGACATGCGCCGGTGTTTCGCGTAGGACGTAGTCGACTGAAAAGTTTTGCATAAACCCAATGTTTCTTCTTCACCCAATTAATATCCGTAAGAAATTTGGAATAATTTTACAAATATTTACTCCATGTTTTTCGCATTTTACGATTTATGCTTAACTTTTGGTCACCAGTGTGTGTATATATATATATATATATTTCCAATGTGTGGCATTTTTTGAACTGTTGTTTTTATAAATATGAAATTCAGAAAGATATGCTTTCATGTGTAATGTTTAGAAAATTGTATTTTTTAAACTTTTTATCTTGTTTCTAAATTATGAATGCTTTATTTTTAATTTGCGGTAATTTCATTTCTCCATGTTAGCCCAAATCTTGATTTTTATTATTTCCTCTCATAATTATTTTTAAATTTTGCACATAGTTCTGATTTTTTTAAAAAATTTTTATGGATAAAAACTAATCCATGAATTTCATACGTTTTGCACTTTCTGCCAAAGACCATTGGTTTCTCATTGTAGCCTTTGTCGTTATGTTCTTAATACTCATACGGGCATAGCATATCACTATATGTGTTATGCTAAATTTTGTAGATAGTCATTTAGAAAACTATACAATAATGAACAATATTTGTAAAAATTTTACTCTAATGAGAAAACTTTCAAAATTCCTCTCAGAACTATCTATTTATAAATTCTGCAGTAAATAATTTAGATGACTAACATGTAATTTATTTGAAACTCTGTTTGAAAATCATTTTCACTCACATTTTGTAACTCAAAGACATGATTTAATAAAAAAATATAAAAGCTGTTTATTTATGTATTTTTACACACTAGAGCTTCCTATATTTACAATGATAACTCAATGTATATTATACTAAAACATAATCTATTCTGTACAAATTAGGATGAAGTTGACTATAATATGGATTAAATAGTGTTTATAAGAAAAAAGAAGTTCAAACATTTCAAAAACTCACTTATATTCTTGTTTATTTTTTAAATGTATAGATGTGTACAATTTTCAAGATAAATATTTCTACAATATGATTTTGGTTTGTTTTATTTTTCTTGTTAACAGTGAATAATAGAAAAAAAAAAGGTATTGAAAATAAAATGCTGTACACTAAGTAAAATGGCTAGATTATGATTCTGTTGTTCCTTGGGATATTATTTTTTCTTCTGAATGGGTGCTGAAAACTTCTCTAAAAACCCATTCCAGATGGTTAAAAACTTGTGCATTTCAAATGTTTTGTTAATGCAAAAATCTACTGTTTTAGTTGTTTTTACATTCTTCTAAGGACTGAAATTTTTAAGTATTTTACTTAAAAAAACATTAACTTAAAAACTATATTATTCGTTTTCTTTTGTGATAGAAGAGTGTAAAATCAGTTGATTTAACAAAAAACGAGCTTAATTTGTAATATAGCAATGAACTTTCTTTATTTTCATCTGGATGGATGTGTTTCTATTTAAACAAAACAATTGATAAAAAGAGTACTTACACACCTGGGCTAATGAGTGTTATTTTAGTCAAAAGGTTTTTTTCTTCAGGTTGCTTAATATGTAAAAAATATTTATTTCTGGCATTGTTTTTAAATTTTTACTTTGAAAAATCTGTTATTTATCATAATGTTTCTTAGATATTTCTAATAACTTATTATTGAAGGGCTGAATTTTTTTTAAATGAAAGTTAATTTTCGGCTTGTATATGATTTTAAGGAAACAATATAATGTGCTTCTAGAAACATAAATAAAACTTATTATGAACCAAATTGCTTCTGGAACTAGTTCAAATTGCATACACATTTGTTTAACTATTACATAGAATTTATTTTTGCAATTTTCAAAGATTTATATTTGCGGTATAAGTTCGAAGACATGCAGTTTGTGATCAAATAATAGTTCCATTTTTTCCCCGAAAAGTAATATTTTTGTTGATACTTGCGTATTATCACCACCGTATTAGCGACATTATATAAAACGAAGTACATGGTTGCTAATTCAGCGCATACGACACATGCGAAATCGTTACTGCCAATTTGGCGAGTTATCTTTAACTTAGGCACTTTCACGATAATACGTGAGTACCATTTTGTTACACATAATAAATGTAAAAAGAATTTTGATTTCGAAGTTAAGTGGGAAAAATTTCATAAAATGAAAGTAAAATAATACATAAGATGAAGAAAGTGAAAATTTACAACTTAGGTATCACGTTTTTAAATCCCTTAAGTTTTGGGTAAAAACATATTTTTCCGTTGAAAATTCATATTAGATACAACAGTATCGAAAATGAATGCTTTGTATACTCTTTTTATTGTTTTAAACTCATATTTGATACATCAAAAACTTCAAAAATGAGTGCATTACATACTCATTTTCAAATTTAAAACAGCAACACAAACTCAAAAATGAGTGCATTACATACTCATTTGTTCTTTCATTCTCAAAAATTTGATCCCGTAATAGATTCAAAAATGAGTAAGTGAAGTCTCCATTTTGAGTATGTACTTGTTACCCAAAATGAAAATATGCGATTCTCAAATTTGAGTACGTGTGCATCGGAGCTATTTTGAGAATGTGAAGTACTCAAAAGTGAGTAGTTTGCTCTCAGATTTGAAAATCGTTTCTCGCAGCGTGTATATTGAAACTTATAGTGATAATTATGTTTTATTAATCACCAAAAACAAATATATAAAAATGGGAGAGTTTTTCTATTCTTGTGAATTAGATTTTTAATTATCTGAGTTATCAAAATGAGATTTAGTATTTGTGCTTTGGGAGAATCCGTTTTGAAGTTTTAATTTCATTCATAATAATATCATAAAAAGCACGCACACCTTTTAAATCCGGACCAAATCCATTTGATCTTCAGTAAATAATTCACAAAGTAGAATTTTTGCATGAATTTCACAATTCTTTCTTAAAATGATTTATTGCTGCATATATAATGTCAATCTCATTGATGCGCATTAGAAAAATAATTAATTCATTTTTTATCAGGCTCTTTTCTAGCAGATAATCTGAAATGTAGGCGTGGTAGTTGCTGTTTAGCATCAAACATTGCTCCATTACTTAGTGAAAAATACAGGTAAAGCTTTGAAATTTTGCAGAAATATTTATAAAAATTCGGAGTATCAAATAAGCTAATAAAATTTTTTTCGACAGTTTAATGATTTTTAGGGTACCATATCGCCTTAACCAAAGAAAAAAAAACTTCATCCCCAACATTATGGTTTCGTTCCTTTCAAAGATAGCAAAATGCTACTTATCTAGTACAAATGCTACTTATCTAGTATAAGGCAATAAATGCAAAATTAAAGAAATTTTTTTTGTTGGGATAAGTTTAGATATTAAAAGTGCATACGATTCAGTTTATGTGGATGGACTTATTCATAAATGTTTACAGATTGGTATTCCAGGAAATATAGCGAATTGGATGCATAAATTTCTCACACCTCGACCATTCCAAATTAAATGGAGGGGTTATTTTTCTTCCAAAAAGCTTGTTCAGCAGGGCCTTCCTCAAGGCAGTGTTCTCTCTCCTATTTTGTATACTATTTATATGCATGATTTTTTTTTTGATACCTTAGAGTCGGAAGTTGAATGCCTGATTTATGCCGACGATATATTTTTATATTGCTCTCATAAATCCCCTGATGTGTTATTTTCAAAAAAATGCAAAATATTCTGGAAAGAATTTTCCAATGGTGTAAATATTGGTAACTGAATTTAAGCCCAGAAAAATGTACGTTAGCTGAATTATCAAATAAAAGAAATTATACGCTTCCTAATATTATGTTGGCTGGATTTTTTCTGCAATGGCCAATCTTCTGTTAAATATTTAGGAGTTTATTTTTCTAAACGATGTCAAAATATTTCTATTAAAAATTAACTAAGCAGTAAAGCCTTGAAAAGGATCAACGCACTGAAAGGCATGCCATATAAACATTATGGGCCGAGATCAAGAGATCTCATTAATTTAGTCAATAATAGCATATATATATATATACATGCAGTGTTTTTATTACATTTGTCACATAATAGATAAATGGTCTGAAAATCAATTAAAACCTTTCAATATTATCCAAACTAAAGCCCTCCGAATAGCATCAGGTCTCCCTCAATGGACCCCAAATATTGCGCTGCTAAAGTTGGCTGGTCAAGAAATTCTGTCAGATAAAATTAAAAGATTAGCAAACAAGTTTTTTATTACTCAAATCTCTAATAGGGATTTTTCTCCTCTTTATTACAATAGCCCCGAAACAATGAATCTTAATGTTTTGGAAGAAGATAAAAATAATATCATTAGTATACTGCATGATTTAAATGTTGATGGTGATCAAATTATTTCAATTCTCAGATTAATTACCTTTTCAGACCTTCCACGTAAAATTTGTATCAATAGTTTTAAATTTCGAGATAAAAATCTACCGACTCCCGCTATGAGCGGTTTATTTGATGAAGCAGTCGAACGTGAATTTCAAAATTTTTTCATTATAGTTACTGATGCTTCAAAAAATCACCACTTTACTTCAATAGCAGGTATATCACAAAATTCTTTATTTACTTACAGAATCAACCATTATAATTCTGTTTTTACTGCAGAAGCTTTGGCTATTTGTCAGGCTTTAGATGATCTGGTGGAATTTAATGTAAATTTACTTGTTTTGTTGGATAGTTTTTCTGTTCTTTCTGCACTTCAAAATTACTCGATCAAATCTCATAGACTTGCTAACAAAATTTACATGCTGTCTAACTATATTAATCAGTTGATTCTGTTTTGGATTCCGGGACATTCGAAAATTATTTGGAATGAACAGGCGGATAATCTCGCAAGAACGGTCACGGAGTTCAATGTTTACATTGACTGGATTGCCCAGAAGACATTCATAAAAATATATATCAGAATAGAATTCAAAAAATTAATGAAAACTTTAATTAAAGCAAATATTTTGAAAAATTGGGTGATATTCCGACCATTGATATCATTCCAAAGTGGACAGAGAATCGAAGAGAAGAAATCTTGAGCACTCGAATCTTTAGTAAAATGATCATAACTCCAGGCCTTTTACATAAATTTAATTTACAGGATAATGCAATGTGTAATATATGTAATTGTATAAATGATTTAGATCACATCATTTTAAACTGTAGCAGATACACAAGACATCGTAATAATCTCTGGCTTATTCTCCCTATCGATCCACATTCCACTATCACGTTTAGAGATGTTTTGGAAAGAGGAATGAATAATAAATCAACATTCAGAACCTTTTTAAAGGGAATGAAATTTTTTAATATCTAATAAGTTTTTTTTTTTGTTGAGGGATTATAGCCTGTGTTGCTCTATATCCCCTTCAACCTTTCAATCAATCAATCAATCAATAGTGCGTAAAAAATATCGAATCATCATATTCTCCTCCATAAATATACTGACTCTCCGTGTTTTGAAACGTTAGAAGAGACAGCAACGACGCAAGCCCAATTCGCAGGTAATCCCAAACCGTCAGATGACTTACCTGTGCAAGAAAATATTAATTCAAGTGTTTCACATTTTTTGTTAATGGAAATACCAAAAGCGTTCTAATAAATACGGCTATGGTCAGTGGCGTAACGGAAAATAACTGGTCCTCCCCCGCAGGGTCAGGTCTTGGGCCCCAAGCCGGATCTTACAAATCTATATATATATATACTTTCCAGAGAAAGTCTGCGTTCACCTACTACTGCTAATATAAACAAAAAAAAACATTTAAAACCGAAATTTGAAATTTTTAAAAAATTATATTTTATTTTGTTCATTCTAATATTGAGAACAACAAAAGTAAACTCGGTTTGCTTTTATAGCTTTTAAAATAAAGACAGGTTTGTAGCGATAGCACCAAAAATCAAGTAGAAAAATTCCGCGTTCACAGTTTTAGAAGTAACTATAAAAATTATTTGAAAAGGATAATAAACTAATTTAATAGCTGGTTGGATAATCCCGTTTTTTGAAAACATCCTGAAGTCGTTTCGGCCTTGAATCAGCAAGTCTAGTGGTTTCTTCAGGGCTTATCTTCTCTCATTCGTCCTTAAAAACACTCTTCAACGTATCCTTGCTAGATATATTGTGTTGACGAATCCTACGCTCCAGAAAATCCCATAGGAGTTCTATAGGATTCAGACCAGGTGACTGCGGAGGCTAGTGCAGTTGATTTGGGACATTATACAGGAGCCAAAACTTCACAATCTCAGCAGCATGCTTAAGATCGTTGTCTTGTTGGAAACGAAACTACAATCCTAGGCCGAGTTTGGTGGCATTTTCCTTTAAATTGTTTTTAAGACATTGAGATAATCCTATTTGTTCATAATTGATTCGATTTTTTTCAACTTTCCAACACCACAGCTGCCGTGCTTTACCGTAGGTTCTAAATGCACTTTTTGAAGCTCTGTACACAGTTTTCTCCATACCAATTTTCGACCTTTTATGCCAAAAATGCTAAGTTTGTTCTCATCGGATTATATCACAGTCCTCCAGAACTCCAGAGGCTTATGAATATTTTTTTGTTGTTGCAAAAGCTATCCATTTCAGCCGGTTGGACATTGAAATATAAGACTTTCTGCAAGACAGTCGACAACGGTATCCGGCCTTTTTCGAGATTTTTCTTGCAGTATCCGCACAAATGTTTGTCTTAAACTTCTCGTGGATGTTTCTATTTGAGTTGCATTTAAAAGTGGATTTTTTTTTCACCAAATATATCATACTTGGCTTTTCTCTGATTGTGAGTTTAGATGGACGACCTGAACGAGGTTTGGATGTGTAAACTCCTGTAGATTTAAAGATATTAACAACATGTTGGATAGATGAATACTGCCGTTCAACGGATCAGGCAATATCTCGACGACTTTTTCCATCTTTCCATATTTTAACAATGAATTTGAGCCCACCGATACTAAAATCCTTCCATTAATTTTTCATGTCCATAAATTTCTTCGTATCTCACAAAAACGTTAAAAATATTGCGTCACAACTTTCTTAAGATATTTTACTTGATAACGGAATGCAAAAACTCGGTAAACCTATAACGCCTGTTGATAAAAATTTCAAGAATCAAGAATATTTCAAATAGTGAAAGCACACTTTTTCTGCCTACGATTTGTGTACTTTGCTACAAAACTCGAGTTATCTTATGTAGTTATAATTCAAAATTAACGAATTCTTGCATGCTCAATATTTAAATAATAGTAAACAAATTCATGAAATTTGTGGGGAAAAAATTATATTTCTATTAAATCTTACCTTTTCTGTATGATTTGTTATGGGTGAACGCAACTTTTTCAAGCAAGTGTATATATATATGTTTTTACAAAGGATTACCAAACTATAACATAATGTACTTTTACACATCACGTAAAAATATTTAATGTTGAACTTATAACTGAATTCAAAATCAACCGTAATCTGAGTAAACGAAGGAAATAATTTATAACATTAAAAAGTATTAAAAAAATCATTAAAATGGGAAATCTAACGATACAGATAACCTGATAACTTAAATAAAAACAAACACTAAGACACTGTGAACGACGAACACTAAAATAATTTTCGACGTGAAATTCTTATGAAAGAAAAAAAAGTATCATTTACCTCATTCTTGGTCAGTGCATCCTGGGATGAACTTGATTTAAAGTTTGATTATATTCTAGCATAAATACTGCAACTTTTAGTTAGGAGAGTTCTTTGTATGATGCAAAAATGATTCCATGAAAAAAGAAATAAAAAACTGATACATTCCATTATGCTTTCGTCTCTCATTATGCTTCATTTGATAGAATACTCCTAAATCTAGACTAAGTTTTCATTTAAAATCCTTCCTGTGCTTTTCCAAGTATCGTAATATTATTTTACTTGAAAAAAGCAAAACAGATGTACGTTATTTACGACTTCACCAAATGAAAATGAAATATATGGGGGAGGGGGACTAAAGAGGGCGATTTGTTGCTTCGTGAAAAGTAAATCATATCTTTTTTCCCCCTCCCTATAGCTAATGTAAGGTATTCTGTCATCATAACAGTGAAGAATTTTTATATCTTCCTAGCAATTTATCCGATTCTCAGTCTGACTTTTGTTTTATCTGTCAGTAATTTAGGTTTTCAAAAAAACCGCTGAATATCTCTCTCGCGCGTCACGGGGATTACAGCAAATAAAAAAATGGTTTCTGATTTGGTTATGGGATCAAAAATATCTAAAAAGAGTATTAAATTTTCGATTTTCAATGACTTTAAATCGCCAATTGGAAAATCGCTTAAAAATTCGATTTTAAAAAATGCAGAGCGAATTTTGAGAAAACCTAGGTTAATGACGCCAGTCAGGCTTTGCCCCCCCCCGCAGTGCGGGGGTGTACGTTACGCCAATGGCTATGGTATATGTCACAGTTTCATGAGGAGCATTGGGCCTTTCTAAGAGCGATTACAGATAGAAAGTCATTTCATTTTCACACACGCTTCAAAAGCTCTAGGATTAAAAATTGAAAAAAAAATATATACCAATCTGTAGATTAAATAATTTAATCTTATATATTTCTATTCACAGCTCAATTATCCAATGACAATAACGACTTTCAATGTGGTATGGACCTAGGAACTGTCCCAAAAATTACACATGCTACTAAGAAAATTGATATTTCGAATATAAAAAAATCCAAACAATTTAAAGCTTGCAGATCCGAACATTTTTGTCCCACATAAGGTCGATATGCTATTTGGAACACAGTACTTCTTTGAATTTTCGAAATCAGCTAGAATAAAATTAAAGGACGGTATAATTCTACAATCAAGTTGTTTCGGAAATCTGGTCTCGGGTGCTATCCCCGACGATAATTCTACAATCTCCCTTAATCACTGTTTTTTATCTAAAAATTTAGAAGACCTTAAGAAAACTGTTAAAACAAGAAGTCAGCTACTCTGTAATAAGTCCCACGTGGCACCAATGAAGATCATGACTCGAATTGTCAGCATGTCTCTTTCTTGAGAAGTTTACTAACAAGTCGTAGCTGCTCTAAAGGAAAGTGTTGATTCCGTGTAGCTGTGGAAGGACTCATCTATCACCTTGTCGTGGTCTACCTCTCCTCATTTGCTGAAAACATTCATTGCTAACAGAGCTTCTCAATTCCAGCAGCTATCGAAGGATTTCCAGTGGCTACTCATTTTTTTTAAAGTGCAACCCCGCTAATGCCCTCTCTTGAGGTTTGGATGTAAAGACCCTTGCAGCTTGTGAACTCTAGAGGAGTGTACCTGAGCCCTCAACATTTCAACCGAAGATGCTTAAAAGATTTCCATAATTTCCTCAGACAATCTCATCTGTACTGAACTAAAAACTGTATCCTAACTGACTTTAAGAACCCATAACTTTTTTCAACATTTGCTAAATTTAGCTAATGATTTTCAAAAATTAATTCGAATTTTAGAATTTATTATTAGGTTTAATTACAATTATAGATCTGAGAAGGAAACAGGTTTTCTATCGAGAGAGGAGTATGCCAGAAGAGAAGGTTGGTTAGTTAAAACTATTCAGGTAAGACATTTTGCTACTGAAATTGCTGCACTGTTTAAGGAATCTTCAATTCCTCACTCAAGCAAAATTAAATTCTTAAATCCTTTTATGGATAAAAAATATGTAGATAGAATAGGGGGTCAGTTAATTAATTCAAATTTGAATTATGACCAACGACATCCTAGCATTTTACCTGTAGATAATAAATTAGCTAAAGTCATTTTTCAATATTATCACAAACCAGATTTGTATGTTGGAACGCAAACTTTATTAAACATTGTTCGTCAAAAATATTGGCCACTTAATGGCAGAAATATTACGCGACATGTGGTGCATGCCGGTGTAAAATGCTTTAAAAATAAACCAATTATCTCTAAGCAAATTATGGGAGATCTTCCTGAGAGAATACCTAGCATTCTTTTTTCTAATGTACACTGGTGTCCAAAAGTTAAGCATAAATCGTAAAATGCGAAAAACATGGAGTAAATATTCGTAAATTATTCCAAATTTCTTGCGGATATTAATTGGGTGAAGAAGAAACATTGGGTTTATGCAAAACTTTTCAGTCGTCTACGTCCTATGCAAAACACCGGCGCATGTCGGAACGCGGAGAAACCGATTCACGCAACATAGGCAGTTCAGATAAGTTTCGTGCAACTGCTGAGCGAAGGAACGTTGTTAACCATCAAACAAGGTGAATGATGGCACAAAGACGCCAATCGGACATGTTTACGAAAGGAAGAATCGTTGGAATACTGCAATCCTCACGATCACAAACTGAAGTGTCTCGAATTCTGAATGTGGACCAGTCTGTGATCTCAAGACTGTGGCAGAGGTTTTAAAGAACAGGAGATGTTACTCGACAACCAGTATCAGGTCGACAAAGAGTCACAACCCATCACCAAGACCGATATCTGATAATAAGTGCGCGACGTCAGAAGGGCAGTACTGCCAGAGCACTGGGTTCGGCGCTCACAGTCACCACAGGAATAAGAATCTCGAGACAAACTGTTTACAGGAGACTCAATCATGCTGGCCTGTATTCCAGAAGACCAGCAGTTTGCATTCCCTTCACGTCTGCGCATAAACCCGTTCGATTGAACTGGAGTTTGAAATATCAACATTGGAGTGTGGGAGAGTGAGCCAATGTGATGTTCAGTGACGAGTCCCGGTTTAGTCTGAGTAGTGATTTTCTGCGGGTAACGATATGGAGAGAACGTGTAACACGTTTTGAACCAAGAAACATAACGGAAAGACATTTTCCATCAAGGGGAGTAATGGTATGGGCAGGCATCATGCTGGACGGCCGCACGGGCCTCTATTTCTTTGACACGGGGTCTGTGACTGCTCAAAGATACAGAGACGAAGTTCTTGAGCCGTATGTTCGCTTGTTTCGAGGTGCTGTCGGTCTTAACTTCATATTCATGAATGATAATGCGCCATGTCACCGAGGGGTGCTAATTGATGACTTCCTTGAAACGGAAAACACCCAGCGCATGTCGTGGCCTGCGAACTCCCCTGATTTATATATAAATTCTATCTAGCATGTATAGGATATGCTGGGGAGACAAATTGCAGCTCTTTCGCACCCACCAAGCTCCGTTACAGAACTGAAGAGAGCTCTCCAAGAAGCTTGGAACCGTTTGAGTCCACAACTCATTCATCATCTCATAGCAAGTATGGTAAATCGCTGTGCAGCGTACCTGGCTGTCAGAGGCTGGCCACACGCCTTATTAAACTGCAGCATCAGTATTTTATTTAATGTTTTCTTTCATTTTTTCTTTTAAGTGTGAATCCTTGTTATGCTCAGTTTTCTTTCAAACTGCTACTTTGGATAATAAAATTAATTATTATAAATTCTTTTGATTTGCTTCCTTATTTTTTAATAATTTTACACTCACATATCACGTTTCCCGCGATTCTGATTTACAGTTCCTTCTTTATTCACATAATTATCAATTATGCTTAACTTTTGGACACCAATGTATAACTGACCCTAATTTGAATAATCAAGGATTCTTCTTCAGAGGGGTTGTTTGTGAATAAACTCGAATTGATAGACCAAGGATTTCCAAAGAGGATTATATTAAAGGACGGACGTGGATAGATCCGTCACAATACAATCGTGTGACGTCATAATCACATGATAAATGCAATTCGTGTTTTCAACCATGAGTTTATGTACTTCGCTGTTGCCAACTTTTGATTTTTGCAGAAACTTTTTCTCAAAGTACATAATTGACAATATTAATAAAGCACATACGTAAGCATAATGTTTAATGCTTTTTATATTCCTAATTGGGTTGCGGATTGGTATTTTACCATTGCAGACTTATTACATTCTCCGGGAGCTGGTATCTCTTTTTAGAGCGGCACCATATAGGTGGTATACCAATCGTCCCAAGTAACTTTGACGCTCAATTTCCTCTTCAGAGGTAGGCACCTGAGATCTTACGATGTAAAACCGTACTAGGAGTTTCATTTTGCCGAGAGAACCTAAGTCAAATAGGCCCTTTAGAGATCTTTAACGTGCCGCATAATCATTCGACTATGACTCAATCTAATTTTTGCATCATGAAAATCCACCGACTTAAGCCGGGGTCGGACCCGCAAACTTGGGCGCACAAGATCAGTGCCAAGCCAACTACGCCACCCAGCTGGCTAATGTTTAATACTTAATTCAAAAATACCGTATAATAAAAAAAAAAATATTTAATTTTTAATTACGCTTTGAAGAATCTTAATACTTGAATATCTTTATCTACCGTAAAATCGCACCCTCTTTTTACAAAGGAACAAGAAATATACAACGCTCCTAAGCTTTTAAGTCATTTATTCGGAATATTATCCCCAGATATTGAAGAAATGGTATATTTTTAGAATCAGAATCCTTTAATTTCATTAGATATGTCATTTCTTTCAAATAAACAGTATTCCGATCTATGTAGAAGTCTAACTTTTCTTCTGCTCATTTGTTATTTTTATTTTTGAAGCTATAATTTTTATATCTGGCGTATAACGCACACTCCTAAATTTCGATCTCATTTTTTGGTGTTGAAAGTGCGGGTTATACGCCGGATTTTACAATAATTATTACATTTGAAATTTTATATCTAAATTTTACAAGTATAACAAGTCTAATGTCAGTTCTAAATTAATGGATAACACGTGATTACCTTTATTAGTGACCGCCATGAATTAAGCCCAATCAAATAAGTGTTACATTTATGCTTTTCCCAAAAAAACTCAAAAATTGATTATATCTATGGAATTGCGGTAGTCATTGAATGTAGAAAACTTAAAGAGAATGAAATTGTTACATGATAAGATTGTTGCTATTCCACATTTTAAAAGATAAATAGATCTAAGATATCTATAAATTGATTAATAATTTAATTTATTTTAGAATTAATTTAATATGGTTTGATTTAGAGACAGAGCCTACTTAAGTGTCATACTGCTTACCAAATTTCGCAAAATGTCACCAAATGCTGTCGTTATAAATGTTTTGGAACCTGCATTTAAACTTTTTTCCACTATTGACTTCATATCGCGTCATTTGACGATGTATTTTGATTTGAAGAATTTTGTCGGTGATGTAATGCGTAAGTACCAGAGAGAGATACTCTTTTCATTGCACATTGCATTGCAGTCTCGGACTTATTGATGATAAGCCTTGTACATAAGAAATCTAGGACGAGGACCACACATGTGTTGATACCCCAACATTTCGAATTGGTGCTCTTCGAAATTCAACTCCTTGTGGGATTTTTGAGGCACGTTGAACGTTTTATTGTACAACCTCTGTCAATAAAGTTCGTTGAATAGTCCAGTAACATAACGTAGAGAAATATTAACAAAAGTTATACCTTACTGTTCTTCGAAATAATCACCTCCTATAACTATGCACCGCTGAGATCTGCTATACATGTCCTGGAAACTTTGCAAGAAGTCTTTTGTGATGGAGGTCAAAAGCTTTGTCACGTTTCGTTGAATGTCAGAAATATCGTTAAATCTCTTTCCTTTCAAAGCGAGTTTGAATCATGGGAATAGGAAAAGTCTGGAGTATTGAGATCTGGCGAGTATGGTGGATGTTCAATTTGCACACACACAACCCCTTTTTTGCCAGGAACTTTTTTGACGATATTGGCTGTGTGAGGGTGAGCATTGTCGTGAACAAAAGACCATAAACCTTGTGTGCGTACTGGAGTCAAACCGTGTTGTGCGTACTGGAGTCGTATCCTACGTTTTTCTCAGCCCTATGTTTTCCTCACCTTCATGTTTTCGTCACTGCCGGAGGTCGCCGGTCTTCCGCTACGGGTTTTGTCAGAAACACCTTCCCGGCATTCTCGAAAACGGGCAAACCACTCGTACACGCACTTAATGGAAAGTGCTTGATCTTCATGAACCCTTACCATCATCGCATAGGTTTCTTTCGGTGTCTTTCTAAGCTTAAAACAAAACTTTAAATTGACCTTTTGCTCGTTCATTTTCCTGTTCTCAGTTAAGAGCCAATGCACTAAACAAGAACTTTGCAAAACAACTCTTACATGGAACATAAACGACGCTGAACTGAACAACGGTGGGGGCAGATGGTCAACACCTGCCACTACGCATGTGCAGCGTTTTTTTTCCGCCAGTGTTGTCAGATCACCCGTTCTGACTTCATTCACCGAACTTTATTGTCAGAGGTTGTATGTAGCCAAGAATTGCACAAATTAATTTAAGAAAAAAATGAGCCTTTCAAGACTTTCCTTACCAGCCATTACGGATTCACTCTTTCTAAGCTATTTAATACCGTGGAATTTTCACCTTCTCCGTGAAATGTTAACTGCTGCAATTATTTCTGAGTGTAATAAAGTGCATTTATAAAAAAGGAAGAGAGTTTCTGTAAAGTTATATATATATATATTTTGCATTGAATTTTAAAATTTTGTCTAGTTTTGTTATTAACCTGTAAAAAAAGTCCCTAGAGAAGTTAGTACAGGTGCAAACAACAATTTAATTCTAAATATTATATGTTGGTGTGGCAGTTTAATATCAATTCTTGCTTTTTGAAGAAGGATTAGATGCTAAATAAGCAAATAATGTATGTTGCATCATTTGTTAGAGGCTTTGGATTTGTTACTACTTTTGAAAATGTCATTCGCATTCTTTTGTTGTCAGATCTAAATATGCCATGGTAATTCAGAGTGTTTAAAGAACTTCATGGTCACTAACCTTGAGATTTCATCTTAACCAAATATAGTCCTAAAGAGTAAAGAGAATTCTTGCACAAAAGATTCAATTGAGTCTTAGAGTATTTTAAAGAAGCAAACCTACAGTAGCTCTGGTATCGTTCTGATAATTTGATTGTGGTTTGGAACTATGAGGTCCATCATCGTCAGTCTTCTGCGTGCCTATAGTATAACATGGATTCAGTAAACCATAATATAAGAAAATAATTGTCAAAGAGCTCTTAATTGTATTTATGAAAATAAATTTTTAAAAAAAGTTTTTTTTATTAAATTAAAATAGTCAGAAGGCCATTGCATAAATTTTTCTTAAAAGTATTAAAAAGGAAAAAGTTAAGTGAAAAAAGAGATAATTAATAGATCAACTTTCTTTAATATTATTGTTTTTAACCATCGATGCCAATAAATCCATAATTAATTACATAAAAATTTACATCAATACGTAGAAGACATAATATAAAAACAGTTGCTTTACATTGAAAAAAATTATTTATAAATAGCTGAATCACGTAGATTCGGATGTTCTGTATTCCTAAAGGCGTTATGGAAATTAGTCAAAATCGTTAATCATATTCTAATGTGTAGGTGAAGTATGAAGTGAAAGAAATTCTGGAATGAAAGGCTTGTGTGCGCATATTTTAGGCATTTCTTTGCAATTCCTTTCCTTTCCTTTACTCTACATTATGAAATATACGCCTTTTTTTCTTTACCGCTGCAATCTGTCCTTAGGGAATTCGGCAACGCCCATACACCGCTCTTATATAATGCACATTGCATTCAAATGACTTTCCGCTCACTTATTGTTACAGGCTTCAGTAAATAAACAATGCTAATGAGAAAAAGTAATCGTTAAGATTAATTATCGTTTAATAATGCACACAATGGATCGTTTAATACATTAAATGTATTTATTTATTGAACAAATTACAATCAGCTTGTCAATTTATGCTGATACAACCAATTTGGCTGTCAATTTTGATGATATCACCAGGGGCGTCTTAAGACTTCTTGAGGCACTGGGCCCCTACATTAATGTAGGGCCCACCAATGACCCTTAAAAGTAGACAGTACATAGCATACCTTGTCAAATATTTGTACAATAACCGAAAACAAATAAATGTACATGAATTACAATCGCACACACCGGCTCGACCGACTGTCGCCTTTCGACTGAATGAGTAATGATGATGTATGATGGTAGACATAGGCCTATACATAGACGATGGTCACCATCTGTAGCCAGTTGGTCCAAAATTCCTAGTTTTTTTGGAGAATATAACCGGAAAAAAAACATTTGACTGTTGAAATTATTCGAGTCATAATCTTATTAAGACTGAGTCGAGACGAAGCCCAATTGTGGCCGAGGCATTGGGCCCGGACCCAGTTGGCCCATGCCTTAAGACGTTCCTGAATATCACCACCTCAGATGTCCTTTCAACGTTAACTCAATGCTAGCGCCAGAGTGAAAACTTTGAATCCTGACATATTTTTAGCATGTACCTTTCACGAGGCCGTGATGACCTTTGTTTGAATTTATACAAACTGCACCCATAACTTACGAGGAGGATTCCATTATCCATATTTATCTTTCAAATTTTAATTTTTACACTTACAATTATTCAAATTTTAATCTGTCACCCATTTTTCTGAAATTGTATAATTTCTGTATTAGTAATTGCTCCACATGGAACATGAATGATGTACATGTCCCGAATATCTATCTCAGTGATTTTTGCTTTGCGTCTTCCGTCTACTGGCTATTTTAAAATCATTAACGTGAATAAATTTCATAGGATTTTGAATTCTTTTCTCGGGATATTGTATTTATCTCAATACATTAAAATGCACTCAGAGGAGCAAAAATAATAAATGTTTCTGTGCATTTTAAATCATTTTTTTAAAAAAATATCCATTAAAGATTTGTACCGCACAAACGAATTATTAAACATATACAAACAACAGAGACATTCAAAAATCGGAAGAAGAAATTGTAATTCAACAGAAATCTTAATACAGTTTTTGTTCATTAAGTTTCATTCAAATAAACTAACAGTTTACAGTTAAGAAGAAAATTAGAAATTCCTTAAGATTAAAATTATATCTATAAAAGGAAGGCAAACGGGTGTCTAATATTAACGCCATTAAATTCTTGTGTGAAATGTTTTTTTAAAAATTTAATCTGAAAGGAAAACGTACAAATTAAAAATTTAAGTTACAGCTAAAAAATTGTTTTTTTTTTCAGATTTTTTCCACTTAACAAATTTTTTAAAATTTTTTTTTTTTTTTTTTTTTTGCACCTGGACGAATATTTTTTAAGAAAAATTCTCTGTGTAAAAATAATTAATTCGTCAGTAAAAAGAATTTTCATTAAAGGAGTATGCTTTGAAAAAAATTAACATATTAAACGAAAAAAGAATATCATTGAGATGTTGAGTTATTTTATCGCAGTAATTTAGGCATAGTTATTCATCTAACAAAAAAAAAGAACATAAAAATGACTTACGTCTTGGAGATATTAACCTACTAAAAAAATTATAAATATATAGCTGTGTGGTGCTAAATGCATGAACCTCAATTATAACGCAATTGTCTGGATATTTTTTCTGTATATTAATGTGCAAGCTCTTTAGAAGGAAATAAAATGATGTCTTACAATATTCTAATTATATGAATTGAATATTCTTATTCATACATTTTGTTAGACAATGTTTTCTATTTGGTCATCATGACTTTTGATGAATGCGAATTATGTCATATTACTTTATCCCTATAACTTCGCAATACCCTTTAAGAATGTCCTTCTCTTGCATATTTCTCTCTCTCTCTGTGTAGTAATTTTATAAAAGAATAATTTATTTCTACAATAAATAGTGTTTTTCCGTACACACACATGCTCGTACACATACATGCACACACACATAGCACTCACGTACACACGCACGCATATATATACAAGGGTGATCTCAAATGAAAAGGTACGAAACGACACGGTGGGTACAAATATAGACTTTATTCAAAATATACACCATAGGCCTGAGCACAACGATCCCACTGATGAACAAGCCGCAGGATTCCTTGTTCCCAGAATTCCTGTGGCTGTGACGAGACCAGGTCCTTCACAGTGTCCTTGAGTACGTCGTCCGAGTTGAAGCGCTTTCCTTTCAGGTGTTTCTTCAGTGGACCAAACACATGGAAATCGCAGGGTGACATGTCCGGACTGTAGGACGGATGGTCCAACGTCTCCCATTGGAACTTGTCCAGTTCCATTTGTGTGACTCTGGAGACGTGTGGACGTGCGTTATCATGGAGCAGAACCACACCCTCCGTGAGCAGCCCCGGTCTTTTGTTCTTGATGGACCTGCGTAGGCGTCGGAGTGTCTCACAGTACACATCGGAGTTAATGCTTTTTCTGTGCTCGAGTAATTCTGTGCTCGCATCATTTGGACGCCGCTTTTTATAAGAGCCTTTGCTCTCTCCTGCGCATGCGGGCACCCGCGCATGATCCGATCCCAGTCAGAGTCTCCAATGGCATCCCGAGATGTCTCGCTACATTCTCCCTTGGCGGAATATGCAAATATTTAACTGTTTCATTTTTATGTCGTTTCGTACCTTTTCATTTGATCACCCT
>BMAO01032968.1:0-15753 GCA_019973975.1 Trichonephila clavata
ATTTTTTTAGGAAAGCAATAGTGTAAATATATTAAACAAAAAAATATGTAAACATGTAGTAATTTTAAAAGCAATCAATTTATTGTTATTCAAATTATATACTTTGACACACAGAGTCAAAGAAATTATACTACATGTTTTTTATGTCAATATATTATACATTTTAGATAAATAGTTAAGCTAAAAGATTAATATTTCACTTAAAGCTAATATTCTTAATATCAATGAATATGGGCAATGGCGTAACGTATACTCCCATATCGCAGGAAGCCAAAACCAGATTGACTCCAAGTATGTAATCCGCGGGCCCAAAACCTAATTTTGCAGGGAGCCTTATATTCTCCGTTACGTCACTGGTTGATGATACCCAGATAGAGTTGAATATCTCCTTTCAAAAATTTCAAAATTGAACTGCAGAAGTCATATAAATATTTTATTCAGGGATTCCGTTTTATAAATGGTACAGCTTTCTTTATCTCTTCCTTGAGTCCAACAGTCCAACACTTGTTTGTCCCGACTTGCCAGTGGGCGCTTAAAAAGTCTCACTTTTTCTAGAGACAATAAGAGGTTTCTATTTGCCCTAAATGCAGCTAGAACAGCTTCACCTCGCACATTTTGGACTGGATTGGGAAATATCCATGATTGTCCACTTCTAGTATCGGACTTCATTAGTCAACGGTTTCACTGATCTTGTCTGACCAGACGGGAGATTAGTAAGAACAACAAATATTTTATTTCTAATTTATGATCTATTAAATAAATTCTGTTTGTGTGTAAAATGGAATATTTTAAATTACAGCCCAAATTTAAAATATAATAGTAACCAATTCCATTTGAAAGATTTTTCTAAAGTAAAACTTTCTTTTTTTTCAGTTTGTGAGTAACATTTCCCTACAATAAATGTTCATTAAAAGTTATCTGTCAAGAAACAACACTGGACATTTTTTACTTTAAATGTCTATAAATAAAATAAAATTACAAGTATTCTTTTTACAAGAATATTCAGTACATACTTTAAAATATTTAATGTTAGAATGAATCTACACTGATGAATTCATCACCATTTGTGCCCCACAAGAAAAATAATTTCTCACAATCATTATGAGTCTAGAGTCATGTACACAAAAACAGTTATTTCATTCTCATTCTTGATTAATCATACCTTTCCCCTCTCTTTCTTTCATCCTGTTTTCAATATTTAATCTTTGAAATGTTGCCAATTAGTACGAAAAGTACTTAAAACAATTGCTTGAATCTATTATTATATAATTTTTCAAGCTTATATTGCATAATCATTGTAAAAGTATAAAACACAATTTTGTTCTCTATTTATCCTAAAGAAGCTCTGCCATTCTCAAAATTAAATGTATATCCGACTAGTTTTTTTCTCTTTTTTTATTAAAGAGTTGGAAATTTGCATTAAGCAACTGACTTTACATTTGTAAATTAGTATTTAAAGATTCGTTTAAGTTTTTGAGTGCATCAATTTAGTATTTTATAAAATTCTTCATAAATATATTCTATAGGTACTTTTTATTAACCCATAATAAAAAGTATGTGTATCTGTGTACATACATAAATGTTATTGATTGATAAATTATACACTATTCTAAATGGCTAAAATGTAAAATAATTGCAAAATTTTTAGGCCAGTTTTCATTGTAGTTTATATTGCTGCATAGTGTTTTACTTTACCATTAACAATAAAACTCAATGATGGAACCTTAAGAATATATTTGATTGTGAAGACTATTACTTAACAAATTCTTTTACTTCATGCTGACATATCAGAAGAAAAATATGAGTAAAAATCACCTTTAAAAAAAGAACATGACAACCTTCAAATTACAGATTAGAGACGTAGGTTTTTAATTACTGTACACATCAGTTAAAACATTCTCAAAAGAACTAAACACTCTTGCTTTAAATGATATTTACATTTTCTGTAACCATTTTCTAATAACCAGAATTCAAATATATTTGTAATTAAAATGTTATAGAAGGCAGGTATGTTTTCTTCTATGGCTGACAAAGCTAAATACTAGACCTATACCAGATATTCCTAAACATGTGTCATAAAATAAAAAATAAAATGTTTTTTAAAATTAATTCAATATCTCTAGTATAGTTTATGCATAAATATATAAAAATAGAGAAAAACAGATGATTTCAACACTTAATACGGTATTTTTGGTTTTATATTACAGTAACATAAAAATATTATGTTATAAAACTTTAATAAGTAATGATAAAATAAAACTAAAAATTGCCTCAAATTTTTAACAGCATATATTTGCAAGGTGTTAAAAAGTACATAATATAATTCATGAATTTGTATTCTATTGTATGAGAACTGTGCTTATATGTTGATATTCTGAAAAGGAACTTAATTATAAATAGCAAGAGAAAATCCTAGAGGGATATCTTCATAAATTATTTTTTGATTTTTAAACAAATTTTATTCTTCTGGTCTTTTTCTTCTTCTCTGAAACGGTATTTATTCAGCAACAATTTGTTAATGAAGAGACATTTTCACATCTGAATGCAAAACTTTTCTAATTATTAGAATGCTTAACAAATAAGTAAGGATGTTATTTAGTTATTTTATGATGGATCCTTAAATAGCTTAAATTAATCTCTCTTTTATGAGTTACTAGCGTTACCCTCCGCTTCGCTGGGTATTTCATGATGTTTCATAAATATATCTGTTTATATTCTGACAGACAGACAAAAATTTAAAAATTGGTTTTTTGTTATGAGTACCGTATATACTTTCAGTGCATTAAGTAAAAAGCTGCTAATTTGAAATTACAACAGCACTTCAATTTTATTTATTTGTATAGATATAGATTGGATTATAATAACTATTGTTTAAATGTGACTAAAAATGTAAATAAAAAAAGAAAGATTAAAACTAACCGTAACTTATCAATTTTTTGTTTCTTGCATTGCTTTTTACTTATGAAGCTTGATTTATTATTTTTAAAAGTGCATCCGAAACAGCCGATGCTCTACTTAACTGAACAGTGAGATAACTATCATTAAAAAAATAATGCACGTGTCAGCGAATTATCATGTGCGCGTAACACTGTTATGTCTCATGAAAAGCATCGGTCGCCAGTAACCAAAACAAGACTTCATTAGCTCAGCTTGGCGTTCAATTTGGCATTCAGTTTCACGTTCACCCGTATAGTTTCCGTTCCCGTAAGAATACGGGAATAAAATATAGCCTATGTTACTCCCCGTTAATGTAGCTTTCCATTAGTGAAAGAATTTTTAAAATCGCACCAGCCGTTTCCGAGATTAGCCGAACAAACAGACAGACAGACAGACAAAAAATTTTAAAATTGGTTTTTTGTTATGAGTACCGTATATACTTTTAGTGCATTAAGTAAAAAGCTGCTAATTTGAAATTACAAACAGACACTTCAATTTTATTTATTTGTATAGATATATATTACAATATGTTTGAAAATATAAATAAAAACAGTTACTTTTTAGTAGTACATAATATCTAATAATCTTACAATTATACAAAATTATTTCACATAATGTAAAAAGTTGCTTTAGGTTACAACAAGAAATGGCCCATTTATAAAATTTTTGGATTGTGCTTAAATTTTTAATGTTTTAAATACTTGAAATATATCTTTAGGGTTTATACAGAAACTATACAGCTTTGAAATAATTTTTTTACTAAAGGGATATTTACAGGATTAGTTTGCAATGTAAAATATGCCATTCAGATTTGAAATTATTCTTATGCTACTGGATTACTTAACACTACATGAAAAAAAAGTTTTATTTTTATTATTTATTAAAGTGATAAAGATAATTTTAAAATTAAATACTAAAACTATGAATAATAACAATAATGATTAATTAATATGCATATCAACAGAAAAGTTTTAGAAAAAAAATTAACTAAAATATTTATTATTTTCATACAAAACACAGTTTTGAATTTAGTTTGATTATACTAAAATAAAAATAGCCACTTGCGTATTAGCCCATAAGCCAATAAATTGGTAAGGATTTTGAAGAATTTGTGCCAAAGTTTACTTGTAAAATGAACTAAATTTAAATTCCAAGTCATCACTTAGAATTCCATTATCATAACAAAAAAAGGGGGAAAAGCATTATTAAATGTCCATCAATAAATTTATGAAGATTTTACACCAGAGTTTATTAACCATACATAACTGAATTTAAATTACTTTTCATTAGTTTAAGTTCTATTATTTCCCCCAAAATAAGCTAAATTTTAAACAAATGAAATATATCCAACAACTACATTATTCAGATGGCAGCTTGTCTGCTTTTATATAGATTGACTTTTATTGACACATAAATAGACAATGTATGTATTTTTTCTTGGAAAATAGACATTGTATCTATTTACACATTTTTTCTTGGATGAAATTATCCAGTAACTTAAAGAATACTCCCCTACTTTCCCTTCAGCACTTTATATATAAAGAGATTGATTGTTAATTAACATCACACAACAAAGCTACACAAGAACTAATGGTGATGTACCTCATAATTTTGAGCCACAGTCAAGTAATCAGGACCATACCCGAACTGGCATCTCCCTTTCTTAACTTCCACAATATGACCACATAAGAACTTTGAGATTCAATAGATTTTTTACATGCATCAGCCCTCAATAAAGCAGATCATTAATGGTACCAGGATGCAAACCTACATGAGAGAGAGCATGAATCCTAACATACATACCGTCTTATATGAAACACAATTTTCTCTGTTGATTACTTTTGCAAATTGCATGGTAACCACAGATTGTATCACACATATAAATGAATTTGTGTAATTGGTTTAATTTTTATAAGATCAGTAAAGTCAATTCAACATTACTAGGTAAATGGTTAACTATAATACTTAATTTATTCTTTAGCTATAATTTATTTACCCATGATACTGTCACACTTCAGAAATTAAGTTAAACCCCTTCATTTACTAAGAGTTAATTACTTTTTTGAATGTAAAGGCATGTGTTAAAGATCCATAACTACAGTTAAAGTTTAGTAGGGGGGGGCTTGGTAATGTCAATTTTTTTTGACGACCAAAATCAGTCGCCAAGCGGTTTTTCAATTTCAATTTTGACAAAATCTGAAATCTTAATAAAAACATTTCTTAAAAGTTGACTTTTGAACAAAATTGTAAGATAATAACCAGATCTGTTTGAAATATAATGAAAAAGGGTAATAATATTCACCGAAGTGAAAAATTAAAAATAGGAATGCATGACGCATTTTAACAATTGTTATTAATTTTAAGAAAATATAAAAATTTTAAAAAAGTTTGAAAGGTATTTGATCTAGCTATACCTCAATACATGTATATGTTACTGTTAAAATTTGAAATCTGTTATTTCATATAATAACTAGGTATTTCATGAAATAACTAGACAAGCCAGTTAAAGTATATAAATTATCGAATTCTAGAATTTATAACTAGGTATTCTATAGAATAATGTTTACTTGATCATTAAAGTATAAAATGTGGCACTTGAAAATTCTTTGAACCTGTTTGAGCTGCTTTTAGTCAGTTTTGAACTGCTTATAGCTGCTCTGGGGAAGGATTTTTCCAATTAGGAACAAGAGATGCCAAATAAAACAATTGTACTCCAGATTTCGGTTTAGGATATGTGAACAAGAATTAATATCCAATCAAGAAGTTCTGAGTAATGACACAATGCTTTGATCTGTTGCAACACCTCAAAGTTGTGTCACTGGACAAGGATTTAGAAAGTGTTAATGGGAAAAAATGTGTAGTAGTAAAAGTGTGCTTGTTTCGAAAATAATATGCAATGCAATTTAAAGTGTCATCACAGAATCTTTACTCTAGTAAATAATAAAAAGTAAAATAAAGGTATTTCATAAATTTAGATTAATATTCCTTTATATTTTGTTTGAAAAAGTTTACACAATGTTTTATGAAGCAACAGTTTTCCTTCCCAAATGTACTTTTTTTTATAAAAATAAAAATATAACTATTTATGTGTGTGCAACATATTCTTCCCTCCCCCTTTCTGTTTTTCTAATGTTAGCAATATGAACAACAGTGGAGCACACAAGGGGGGTGTCTTGAAGGTCTGGACACCCCCCCAAAGCCCTTGAGTTTTTTTCGATTGTTGATAATCCTATATATATATATATATATAACATAAAATTTAATTAAGTACTTGTAATTAACAATTTATTTTATTAATTAATGCTAGTTATTAATTCAATAATTTAGTTTGTACTGATTTTTGTTAACAAAACCGACAAAATCAGAAGAATCAATTGGTGTTGTCTCGAGGTACGATACGAGTTGGGTGACTTTCGACCATGGATTCCCCCCTTGAAAAATTTTTGTGTGCACTACTGATGAGCAATAATAAATTATATCATCTGCCTTTACTTGTTATTTATCAATTAATCATCCATAATAGGGATAAAATGTATTCTTCCAAGAGATTTTAGCTATCGATGATCTATTTTGTAAAATAACTTTTAAATTGTTCATTTTTCACTTCAATAGTCTATTATTAGTTATTTCATAGAACAACTAGATAAAGCATGAAATTTTTCCTCTATTATACATCATCTAGTTATTTTATGAAATACCTACTTATTCTATGAAATAACTGAATAATAGGCTTTAACAGTAATATATATACAACATTTTATAACTTTTTGACAATACTTAAGGGAAATGTTGTAGAGTCCACTGTCCCCTTTAAGCAAGCAAAACTAATAATTTTTCATCACACTATAAAGAAGCACATAAATGCATAGTTATTCTACAGAATCTTTTTTAACATCTCACTGAATCTAAAAAAAAAACTATGTTTACCAACAATAGTAGCTATGTCTTCAGAAAATAGGAGAATATATTTAAAAGGAAAAAGTCATGGTGTTATAATTATTAAAGAACATATATTCAAGGCATCACTTTTTATAAATGAAAGCGTTTTTAGAGATATACTGGCTCAAACATTTTTCATCATTTTGAATGGTTTCTGATAAAAATTTCAAAAGTACTCTAAAATAAACTATGAATACAAAACCGCCGAACTTATTATACCTTAACTCACCTGAAAAAGTTATTTCAAAGAAATGAGATGGTATTTGCTTTGGGGGAGAAAAGTCGTTTAGCTTGAAACAAGTACGAAAGATTTACATCACATCGACATTTGCTACACAGTATAAGCTCATCACCATGGTAACATATGAATTGAAACAAGCATAATCGTATTGCCATTTACATCACAGAAAACATTGGAGTATAAAAAGTTCTTTTTTTTTTCTTCTTTTTTTTTCTTTCTATTTCTCTTTTTTTTTATTATCGGGGAATCATTTACGTTTGAAAACTTTTCAAAATACAGAATTATGTAGTAAAGTGAGTCACGTTTAAATGTTGGAAATTGACTGTCAGAGATACAGATTTCAGAGGATAAACTTTACCTTACGGGATTGAAAACTTTTTCTCACCGACATGTCATCAAAAGAAAAAGATTGCTCACCAAGATGTCGCTATTCAGAAAGACATGATTTATTTTAATTTCCATCACATTCTGAAGCAACACGAAGGCTATTGATGTTGGATCCCGTAATTTTGAACTATGGTCAAGGGACTAGGAAGACACCTAAGATAGCACCACTTCTCCAAACTTCTTCACCAGGATAACTCTCTTAGCAACAAACTAAAAGTAATTACAAAAAAGAGAAACCCCTTTCTTAGAAAACTGTTTGC
The DNA here is from genome assembly GCA_019973975.1 of Trichonephila clavata. Classification (NCBI taxonomy): domain Eukaryota; kingdom Metazoa; phylum Arthropoda; class Arachnida; order Araneae; family Nephilidae; genus Trichonephila; species Trichonephila clavata. The sequence goes on from BMAO01032968.1 coordinate 7,765, forward strand.
GTAGTAAGGACTCATTAAAACAAACGCAGTAAATGCGAGAGGTGAAGATATAGACAGTCAGAGACCTTTTCGAGAAGGCTTCTCTTCATCTCTGATTAGCTACATTTTCACCACTCACTGCTTGGGTGGCTGGGGTAGCCTAATACCCAAGGTCACGGATTCGTGGCTGGCGTGACATTAGTTCGAGTTAAGTCATCACTTCCTAGAGATCAAGAACTGGTGACTCAAATGTGATAGGCTTGTGACGTCACACATAGTAGGGATAGAAAACCTGCTTGAATTCAAGTTAGATCAGTTACTCGCCTATGCCATTTTGGTGCTTGTGTCTGTGCGGTTACCTGCTTTTTCACATTTTTATTACAGATTTTCAATTTCTTTTTTACTATTCTGAATAAGTTCACAAAATGGTCTACACATGCGTTGTACCGAATTGCAATAGCAATTATAAAGGTACTGAAAAATTGCAAATGTTCGGATTCCCGAAAGAGGACTCCCTTCGAAAAAAGTGGATCCATGCTATATCAAGAAAAGATTTTGCTCCATCAAAGTATTCAAAGGTAAGTTATTTAACTTTATTGTATTTATGGAAACTGTAATAATATCTTAATTTTAAAAGTCTACTTATAACTTTAATTGGTTGTTCCATAAGACATTTGAAAATGTACTCATTTCTTTTTCTCCATGTGAGATTCTTAGCATGATAATTACATTGGTAATTCATTTTTATTTATCTCTAATGAGAAAAGCGTATTGTTTATCAAATAAACATTTTGTAGCCCTAAAAAAAATTGTGTTTAAAAATGAGCCCAATCAAGTTTTGTTAATGAGACAAAAACTGTGTAGTGTTTTTGCTATTGCAAACAAATATTTTTGTGTCATTTTCTAAATATCTTTTCACGGAATCAACGAAAGTACCTTAAGTATTAATTGTGTGTTAGCAAAAGAAAGCCTATTATGATACAGAGCTCATAGTAAATGTAAATATGGACATAAGAAACCATTTATTGATTATTTTGTATATTAATATGATGTGAGATACAAAATGCATAACACATTCACTACAAAAAAAGCTATCTGATGTCTGAACTATTAGGATGACTTTAAAAGTAAGAAAAAAATAAAGCTAAAAACAAATAAACATGACTCAGCGTTAACCTCACTACGTTAACTTGAAGTATGATTGTTACGTCAGCAAATGTCGGAGAAGACACCACATTTAGAGGTAGTGAGTACCAATTTCTAAGCCCTTGACGACAACACTGACAGTTTCTTTTCTAGAATTGTTTGCATTAATATAGACTATGTGGTGTCCCGACAAGAAGGATTTCATAGTATCAAGTTTTCTTTGATGACAACCATTTGCTGGCAAAATAAACAAAAATTTCATTGAATCAAAGAGAAAAAAAAACTTTGTTCGAATTTTGTATATAAGCGTTGTCGAAAATTTTTTTGCTGTTGTATCAAAATTTTTTCAGTATTTCCGACAAAAGTTCCATTTAAAATTACAAAAAATAAAATTATCAGAGAAATTTTTGTTAACTCTCACAAATCTTTCCTGTCAATGCAAAACAATATATATATATTTAATTTTAGGTTTGTGAACTACACTTTGCTGATGATGTAATACGAAAAAACACAGAAGATGAAGACGAAAAAACTGGGGAGAAGATATGTGTTGCCTTGCAGCGTTTTAGACTACAAAATTTTGCAGTCCCGACAATTTTCCCAACTTTTCCCAAATATATTTCAAACTCTACAAATAACATCAGAGAATCTCCTGAGCAGAGACTACAAAGATTATAAAATGAGCACTTACAACGCTCAATCCAAGAAAGCCTTATTTCCAAAGAAGAATTCGAAAAAAGTAAATCATTTACGTCGCTTCCAGAATTAGTCGAGTGTTTAAATGCAGAGAAGCTTCAGGACATATGGACTGTTGTTTGTAAAAAAGATCTAGTAATAATTATGATGCTAGACACAACGGTATCTCCTGTTATTAAAGCATCAGTGATTAAAAATAAAGAATTAGATTTGTTAATACACATAGGTCAAACAAAGATAGGTCAACTTGGTAAGTACAAATTTCCTGTAAAAGTTAATAATGTTATTGTTGTAAATAAAATATTACATGAACTGGCTCTCAGAGTAGAAATGAAAAGCTCCCATGATTTTTCTACAACATTTGGTTTTATTGTTAATCTTTTAGAAAGTATATTTTCAGATTTAGATGATGATAAAAAAAATTGTACTCTGTTTCTTAATTGACCAGCTCAAATTTTTAACCTGTAACAAGTTTTCTTTTAGATATTCCTCTGAAATGATGGGTTTTTTTTTTTTTTTTTTTTTTTTTGTATATTACAATCCCTATCTCCTCATGCCTATAAATTTTTAAGAAATTCGGGATATCTCAATATTCCCCATCCTAGAACTTTGCGCAAACTTTGTTCATCTTTAAAAACTAATCCTCAAACAGAACAATCAAATGAAAACTTTCTAGCATACATGAAAAAAAAGTAAACATCCTAAAATCTGTTGACAAAACTGCCATACTGATGCTTGACGAAATCTATTTAAAACTATATTTAGATTTTAAAGGGGGTAATATTCTTGGGATGGCATATAACAGTGAACAAGCTGCTACTTCAGCTTATTGTGTTCATGATTCAAAGTCTTCTTTTTCCTCTTAAAGAAGTAGTTCATGTAATGCTGATGAAAAAAATCGATGGAGAAAAATTGTTTGCTGTTGTTAAAAAAACTATCGTAGAACTTGATGGTATAGGATTCAAAGTTATAGGTGTAGTTTCTGACAATAATTCTATAAATCGAACAGCAATGTCCAACTTTCCTGTTCCTCCCAAATTGAGCATTGTATATCCACATCCTTCTGATCCTTCCAAACCTTTGTTTTTTGTTATTGATTCGGTACACATTTTTAAATGTATTCGTAACAATTGGATTAAACAAAAAAATGCAGGTCAATGTTTTATTTTAGTGTATAAGACTCCTCACTAGAAATTTTCTATTTGCGAGTGTATATTTAATCAGATTTTCCTGCAGGGGGAATTGAAATTTGTTATGTATACTTTAATTTTAGTTTCCTTATACTTTAAAACTTATAATAATTTATGACATATTAGTATAAAATACTTTTAATGAAACTTGCTTATATTTAATATAATTCTTCTAATTAATAATTTATGTAAAAATTTAACTTAGTGGCGCAACAGCCCATGAGGGCCAAAGCTTACTGTGCCTATTTATCATGTGCCTATTAGATTTTGCAATTTTATTCTTAATAAATTGTTTTAAAAAAAATTTTGATGCAATATCTTATAACTACAGATTGTTTTGAGTCGGTTTCTGCCTTTATTAAAATTTTTATTTTTATATAATTTTATATAATTAAATTTCGGAATGTATCTTTTTTCGTACTCACTGAAAATATTTAATTAACACTGTAGATTTTAATAAATGAAATGATTTTATTTTTAAAAAAATGAAGATGCCAAAACTGATCCTCAAATAAGAAAACAGACTACATACAGAAACAGCGAGGAAAGCAGTTTCTTTTTAAAACTTGCACGTGATGGGTGGTTTTTATGTACACTGGTGTCCAAAAGTTAAGCATAATTGATAATTATGTGATTAAAGAAGGAACTGTAAATCAGAATGGCGGGAAACGTGATATGCGAGTGTAAAATGGTTATAAAATAAGGAAGCAAATCAAAAGAATGATAATAATTAATTTTATTCTCCATAGTAGCAGTTTGAAAAAAAACTGAGCATAGCAAAGATTCACACTTTAAAGAAAAAATGAAAGAAAACATTAAATAAAATACTGATGTTGCAGTTTAATAAGGCGTGTGGTCACCTCTGACAGCCAGGCACGCTGCACAGTGATTTACCATACTTGCTATGAGATGATGAATGAGTTGTGGGCTCAAACGGTTCCAAGCTTCTTGGAGAGCTCTCTTCAGTTCTGTAACGGAGCTTGGTGGGTGAGAAAGGGCTGCAATTTTTCTCCCGAGCATATCCCATACATGCTCAGTAGGATTTAAATCAGGGGAGTTCGCAGGCCACGACATTTGCTGGATGTTTTCCGTTTCAAGGAAGTCATCAATCAGCACCGCTCGGTGACGTGGCGCATTATCATCCATGAATATGAAGTCAGGAACGACAGCACCTCGAAACAAGCTAACATAAGACTCAAGAACTTCGTCTCTGTATCTTTGAGCAGTCACAGACCCCGTGTCAAAGAAATGGAGGTCTGTGCGGCCGTCCATCATGAAGCCTGCCCTTACCATTACTCCCCTTAATGGAAAATGATGTCTTTCCGTTATGTTTCTTGGTTCAAAACGTGTTCCACGTTCTCTCCATATCGTTACCCGCCGAGAATCACTACTCAGTCTAAACCGGGACTCGTCACTAAACATCACATTGGCCCACTCACCAATGTTGATGTTTCAAACTCCAGTTCAAACGAGCGCGTTTATGCGCAGATGTGAGGGGAATGCAAACTGCTGGTCTTCTGGCATACAGGCCAGCATGATTGAGTCTCCTGTAAATAGTTTGTCTCGAAATTCGTATTCCTGTGGCAACTGTGAGCGCCGAACCCAGTGCTCTGGCAGTACTGCCCCTCTGACGTCGCGCACTTATTACCAGATATCGGTCTTGGCGAGGGGTTATGACTCTTGGTCGACCTGATACTGGTTGTCGGGTAACATTTCCCGTTCTTTGAAACCTCTGCCACAGTCTTGAGATCATAGACTGGTCCACATTCAGAATTCGAGACACTTCGGTTTGTGATTGTGAGGATTCCAGCATTCCAACGATTCTTCCTTTCGGAAACATGTCCAATTGGCGTCTTTGTGCCATCATTCACCTTGCTTGATGGTTAACAATGTTCCTTCGCGCAGCAGTTGCACGAAACTTGTCTGAACTGCCTATGCTGCGCGAATCCGTTTCTCCGCATTCCGACATGCGCCGGTGTTTCGCGCCGGACGTAGTCGACTGAAAAGTTTTGGATAAACCCAATTTTTCTTCTTCACCCAATTAATATCAGCAAGAAATTTGGAATAATTTTACGAATATTTACACCATGTTTTTCGCATTTTACGATTTATGCTTAACCTTTGGACACCAGTGTACTTGAACGATAGGGAAGAACAATAAAGAGGGGTCGTGTAGAAACGGTTTTATAATTGTTGACCGTAAAGTAGACATCAAACTGGACGCATTCCAATTGTGAACGACATAATAGAATCATCGTTATCTTCAGTTTTGAACCAAAATAATAGGGAATTGGGGTATTTGCGAATCGAGCACCGATTACTGTTGGGGAACAAGCAGAAGCCATCCCCCTAAACGTTTGTAAAAGGAGATGTTTCTAACATTTGAAGTCATTTTCCTTCATCATGGCAGCTTGTAAAAACATAAAATCATCAGAAACTGGAATAAAACAAATGCAAACTTGGGGGGGGGATTAAAAATTGTTTATTCAAAGTCAAGAAAATAATGAAAATTAAGAAAAAGAAACCATACACAATTTATCTTTTATGAAAAAACTGTTTGACTTCGGTCATTACAACCACTATTGTATGAGTGCCTTGCCGTTCTTTTGGATACACTCATTTCCTTCCTAGAAAAAGTAGCTTTCTTCGTTTTCAAGTTCCGATTTTAATCGATGGGGCCCCCTTAAATATTTTGCTTGTACATGGTAGATAAGTTCCAAAAGAATACGTGTAAAAAAATTCACGTATAAAAAGCATTACATCTATGGAAAAGTAGAAGATTACTTGCAGCCCTAAGAAATCAGCAAAAATAATACAACAAACCATGAATTTTCAAGTAAGGATCTCAAAGATTTAATTTCATAACTATTGTATATATATCAAACGAGAGAGAGAGAGAAGTAAAATATCCTTTATAAAGGGGGGGGGACAACGTGCCACTAATTCGTGAACAAAAAAATTAGACAGTATAATATAAGTTAGACAAATATATTTTATTCGTTGTTTTTTATAACAGTATACGTATACGCTTACGCAAGACTCAACATCATTGCTATTATAAGAAATGCCTTAGTTATTGTCTTCGTGCTTCATAGGTGAAATTCTTTCTGTAATCTCTTGAACAACATTAGGATAAACCACTTGTTGGCTCAATGTTTCAGTAGATTGAAGAACAAATAATTATAAAATAAAGATTTAATCACAGTTGTAAAAAAGTTATAGGTTTAAGCCACGATAATTACTTTCAAATTTCGCAATTGCTTTATTTTAATAATTCCATATTCAGGGCAAGTCAGATTGAAACGTTTTGAAAGTGGAGCTGCAAAACACAAAAGATCGAAAGAAAAGCAGGAATCTATTAACAAATTACCAACACTCACTCAGTTTTTCATTAATGTAAATTCTACATTCACCTCACCTACTTCTATCAGTATATCTAATAATGTACCAGAAGTTGATTGACGGGAAAAAACAGACTATTTAAGTGTGCGAGAAGGTACTATAGGACCTACTGAAATAAGTACAATAATTGAAGACATTTCGAATATTTTTACTGCAAGTACTGATCCAGGGCTGTGGTCTTCATATATTGACAAGAATTTTCAGTCGGTTGAAAAAGGTCCGTCAGTATGTTCCAACACAAACATACTGATTTTGAAAAATCAGCACGAGTATACAATGAACCAAATGATAAAACTAAAACAAGATATCTGTCTATGATGTTGTTCAAAAAAGAGTTACGTAATGGTGAGGCTGTAGATCGTGAATGGTTAGTATATTCTCCGTCACAAGGAAAAGTATACTGTTTCGTATGCAAATTGTTTTCATCTACCAATTCTACATACATTCAGCAGAAGCGGATTCAATGATTGGAAGTACGGCTATTTCACACACAGCATAAAAACGCACCTGAACACAGAAAGTCGCGCAGTCGATTTCAGTTAACTAGTCGAATAGACAGTCATCTTATCACACAATGAAGAACGTCATTATTGGAAAGATGTGGAAAAGAGAATAGTGGCTATTATTCATTTCTTAGCATCAAGAGGACTGCGTTGCAGAGGGGAAAACGAAACACCAGGTTCAGTGAATAACGGGAATTATTTAGGCAGATAAAGATATGATAATATTTATAAATGGCAAATCAATTTACATATGATAAACTGGAATTTTAGTAACTGGTCTGTTATAAATTCCCTGCTTATCCTTTAAAGTCACTACTCTGACTATATTATCCTTACCAGGGTGCAATTTTAAAATTAGTGCTAAATGCCATTTAAAGTATTTAAATTCTCTGAAGGCTTGACTAACACTAAATCCTCTTCTTTGAAATCTACATTGCCCTTACACTATTTGGGTCTCTGTTGCAGTCTATTTAGATATTCTGAAGACCATTTGCACCAAAATTGTTGTTCATCCTTTGTACCAACTGCCATCGGCTTAATTGTTCATGGGGATCTCAGTGTAATCAGGATCAGGTACTGATACCAATGATGATCCAAATAGAAAATGTGCAGGAGGTAAAGTTACGACATCATTTGGATCATTAGAAAAAGGACAAATTGGTCGAGGATTAAGAACCACTTCAATTTGAACTAGAAGTGTTAGAAATTCTTCATGATTTAAAATTGAATTGCCAATTACTCTTTTTAAATGGTATCTTAAAGATTTAACCCCCGCCTCCCACAGACCATCAAAATGTGGCGTGGAAGGTGGGTTGAAAATTCCATTTAATTTGTTCTTAGAAAAAAAAAATTCATTATTTCTTCCATCTTACTCTTAAATAATGCTTTTAAATATTTTTTCTTAATTCATTAGTTGCACCTTCAAAGTTCCGATCGTTATCACTAGGGATCTCAATGGATCGCCCTCTTCTGACTACAAACCGTTTTAAAGCTGCAAGAAAGTCTTCCGCGTTGTTAAATCGCTATTTCTAAATGGCTAGTCTTAACTGTAAAACAAATTTAAAACAGAAACA
>BMAO01032969.1:0-16645 GCA_019973975.1 Trichonephila clavata
CGATAGGATTGAATGGCTCAGACAATCAAATCACTGGGAGGCTCAGCCCACCCAGTGAAACCTATCGAATGGGCCAATCGTTTTCAAGGCGCACGGACTTCGTCTGCTCGCTATCTTTAGCAGGCGTAATGCCAATGCCATAAATTATCCTCTTAACAATTTTTTCTTATGCTAATTTATGTAATTCTAAATTCTGTAACTTAATTTATTAATTCTGATGTGAGGTACACCCCTACGAGGGTAGGAACTCCGTAACTTACACGCCTCTTTCTTTTCTGTTAACCGTCAACTTTGCTTGTATTGTAAGTTTTTTAAAGCTTTTATTATCTACTATAAATAATTTTACAATATTTTTTCGTTTTTTTTTGTTGTATTTTCTCATAGTAGTTGTATTTTTCAATTCCTACAATTAGTTCATTCTCTCCCTATACATATATAAGGTGTCTAAATTCATGGTAAAAACTTTAAGGTAGGTATAGGACATTGTAATAATCATTTATTGTATTGGAATGTATGAGGCGCAAGTGCCGTGACGAGAGAACAAAAAGAAAAAATAAGAGACGAAAGGAAAGACAAAGCGTATATTGAACACGTCATTGACAAGCGTAATGTTTACAATAATCTTCATAACTGTTAAGCACATGAACTACGAAGTTCAGCTACAGCTGACAGTGCTGTACTACCCACTAGCAGTCGGAGAAGATAGCCTGCTGGATTCAAAGCTTAGACTCGCTGAAAATGGAAGATTGTAAGCGATTCTCGTTTATCACTTTACAACGTCTGATGACTCAAGGCTCATTCACACCAAGGCGTTCGCCGTCGCTATCAAAGTAGAAATCAGAGATATTTTCGTTCATCGATTCACACTAAAGCTTTTTCATACGCGAGCGGTGGATTTCTGCTCATTAGGTGACAATGAAGATAGAAGTTGAAAATTACACTAAGTAGTTAGTTCTGACTTGTTAAGTATGGATCGCAAGAGAAAGAATTTTTTGCAATTTTGTTAGCATTAAAAAGGGAGGAAAAAAACAATAGTGGATTCGACGTATTTTAAAAAAAAAAGCGATTAAAGCCAACATCTATGCTAATAGATGAGATGCCAGTCTCAGACACAGAACACTATTTTAATTTTTTTTTTTCCCAATGTCTCGCCGCAGCTTTTCGATAATATACTATCAATAGTTGGGCAATTATTTCTAAAAGCGCTATTATAGAGATAGTATTCAACCAAAGGATAGACTGCTTTAACTCTGAGATTTATACAAATTTTTTCTTATGTGAATAATTTAGTTCAGAAACTTTTGATGCTCTTACAAATGTTTATTTATAATACACTGCTGGCCACCGTAATGCAAAACCAAGAAAGACAAGAGATAGCACAAAAAAATTTATTTTATAGATAACATGTTGATCAAGTATCAAATGATTAAATTTATAGACTTCTGTGAAGTGTGTTCCTGCCAGAATCAGTAGCCAGAGTAGCCACCATTGTTGGAGATCACCGCTGTCACACGCCTCAGTATTGATTCAAAGAGACTTTGGATGTGTTCTTGGTACAGCAGATCAAGCAGCTTCCACACGTTGCCAAATTTGATCTGGTGTGGCAGCTGAGGGTGTAATCTGGGTCAATCGTTGAAAAGCCATGGACCACATGATTTCTATCAGTGAAAGATCCGGAGAGCGAGCCGGCCAGGAAAGCAATTCAATCTTGTGATTGGCGAAGTACCTTTGAACAATGCGTGCCACGTGTGCCGCGCATTATCCTGTTGAAATATGGCTGTGGCCAAGCCCTGAAGGTAAGGAAGGACAACTGGCTCCAACACCTCGGAGATGTAGCGCTGGCTGTTTAAAGTACCGGCAATGCGTACTAGAGGAGTGCGAGAGTGATATCCAATACCACCCATACCATAATACCCAGTGAAGGACCAGTGTGGCGGTGCATAACGCAGCTGTTCAGCATCCTCTCTCCACGGTGTCTCCAGACTCGAATCCAACAACGTGGTCTTGCAGACAGATGCGTGACTCGTCAGTAAAGACAACTTCATTCCATTCTGCCCCCACATCCTTCTTTCATCGCACCATTGGCGGCGGAGGCGTCTGCGTCAAGGTAGACCAAGCAATGGACGTCTTGCGGACAGGCCACTCTGCTGTAAATGTCGTCGAAAGGTACGCGCAGACACTGAATGATGCGTTACAGACTCAATGTGCCGTTCTATGGTTCGTGATGTGGCTGAGCGATTCATCACATCTATGCACACAATTTTCCTGTCCTCACGTGAAGGGGTGCACTGAGGTGATGCGATCGACCACGTTGGTCCGTCGTACCTCCTGCACCCAACGGTCACATATACACATTACAGTTGTTTGTTTCGTCCAACACGACTACCGATATCTCTGAAAGGTAATCCACAATCTCGGTAAGCCACTATCCTTCTCTGTAGAACTCGGATACTTGATCAAAAGCGATGACTGTTTTCTACGAGACATAACTGATCGTTTTTTGAAAAACCACAAGAAAAACACAATTGCCGAACTTGAAATTTCCAAGCTTAAATAGCGCCTTGAGGTGGCGCCATAGGCGTGCGTGATGTGTGTCTGCGCTGAAATTCTAATCATTTGCATATCTCACCTCAGCTAATGCATGTTTCATGTTATCTGCGTGCTTCCTTCAGGGTGTTGCATTTACGGTAGCCAGCAGTGTACATTATTACTATACAAAAGCTCTTACAAATTTCACTAAAATATAATAGATAGAGTTTTCTACGGATGTACCTAAAAACTAGAAAAACACATTTTGAGCAATATAAAAAAAAAAACTAAATAAAATGGTACAGCTTACTAAAATTTTATATTTAAATTATTCCAGATTTGTATTCATCTTGCATGAACACTTCTAAAACATCCTTCTTCCTTTTATTTTGTCTTTCAGTAGTCTGGGTCTCTTTGCTGGCTTTTTAAACTGTCATCTCGGCATCACAAATTCTAACTTTGTCAATTTTTCAAAGGCTTTCACGAGTGTTTATCCCAAGATTTATTTTAGTTCTCTTAATAATTTTGTTCCCGCGTGTGCATCTTCATTAAAGCATATCACTGCGTCCATTACAACAATTTGAAAAAAAATTTTGTGCTCACAATTGTGTTTTTTGGAACTTTATTCCATACACAGTTATTCAAGCTTTCATTTGGGTACGATCATGCGAACATTTTAGTAGAAGTTCTTTTGCAGATAAGTCTCTAAATACATGTTTAAAAAACTGTGTATATGTTTGCAATTACGTGTTTAATCTGGACAAGAACTATTTCTGTGAGGAATGTTTGTAGATATACTTTTCTCCAGATACAAAGACATTGTTGTAACCGCCACAGCTGTTGTTTACATTTTAAAACTGCAATTTCTCGGATATCAAGCTTTAAACCTATACATTTTTGGAATCAACATTAAATTTACTATTTTTTAAGATAAAAATAAAAAAAATCGATTTTCCGAAGGTAAATAACGTCCGGTTCCTTAAAGTACTTGCCAATTTTTTTGTTCCTTTGGCCATTCAATTTTAAACAAAACGTATCCAACACTGGTGGGAATTCCTGTGGTAACTTGAAAGTTATGAATCTACTTTTTGCATAAATTTCGCTTTATACTGACTTAACTAAATCGTTAGTTATTTAAAGAGGACTGACCAAAGCCTAATTCATCGTGGACGTTTTCCTCATCTTTTCTTGAACCATCTCAATTTCGCACTTACGGTCATTCATAATTTGTCACTTTACAACTCACATATCTGGTGATGAATATCTCCAGATTTCATGTTTCTTTTTGTTTAGAGCAGGATCACTGGGATGGGGCCTTTGATTTTCTTCAACATTTAGCCTCCCACTGAGAAACATTCATTGACGCCGTCAATGCAAACGGCTTTGGATTATGAGAAAAAAATAACTGAGCATACGTGCGCGAAATTGCAAACAGACTTTACTTAAAATTAACTCTTGTACATTAGTGGGCACAGAATTGTAAAATGACCAGATATGGAGTTAGGTACCTCACTCAGACATTTTGAAGGAGTAAGAACAGTGGCCTAACGGAGAATTCCGAGTCAGAAAAATTGTAATAAATTAGAATGAAAGATAATTACTATTCAGAACTTAAGTTAGCATTTGCTGAGAGAGTTTAAATAGAAAAAACTAATCAAAAAATTTTAAGTTAATTTAGTACAAAATTTTTTTCTGGCTCTAGCTCAATATACAGTATTTAAAAAAATTATCAATACCCTTCGATAATTTCAGCTTAGCTGTTCCGACAGTGAGCTTTTTTACAGTCTTCGATAAACTTTTTTGATCCTATAAAATTGGAATTTTTCCAAACCCCATTTATTTTGACTTGAAGGTAAATAAGATGTGAAAACTAGTGCTTCTGATCACTTAAAAATGCATTTTTAGTTATGCACATCGATCGTGCGGCATTTTGTAATCCGTCCACGTTTGCCATTGTGAACTATTTGTAAAGAAGTAAACTAACAGAAGTGAATTCAAATCCCACAGATCTGTAAACAAATAATTCTTTCTGACAATTGTCTCACTTAATTCTTCATTTGCTTATAGAATCAACCATTGCAATTCTGTTTTTACTGCAGAAGCTTTGGCTATTTGTCAGGCTTTAGATGATCTGGTGGAATTTAATGCAAATTTACTCGATCAAATCCCATAAGGTAATTCATAGACTTGCTAACAAATTTACATGCTGTCTAACTATATTAAACAGTTGATTCTGCTTTGGATTCCTGGACATTCGAAAATTGTTTGGAATGAGCAGGCGGATAATCTCGCAAGATCGGTCCCACGGAGTCCAATGTTTACATTGACTGGATTGCCTCAGAAGACATTCATATAAATACATATCAGAATAGAATTCAAAAAATTAATAAAATTTTTTATTCAAGCAAATATTTTGAAAAATTGGGTGATATTCCGACCATTGATATCATTTCAAAGTGGACAGAGAATCGAAGAGAAGAAATCTTGAGCACTCGAATCTTCAGTAAAATGATCATAACTCCAGGCCTTTTACATAAATTTAATTTACAGGATAATGCAATGTGTAATACATGTAATTGTATAAATGATTTGGATCACATCATTTTAAACTGTAGCAGATACACATGACATCGTAATAATCTCTGGCTTATTCTCCGTATCGATCCACATTCCACTATCACGTTTAGAGATGTTTTGGAAAGAGCACACAATGAATAATAAATCAACATTAAGAGCCTTTTTAAAGGGAATGAAATTTTTTAATATCTACTAAGCTATTAGGTTCTGTTTCTTTCTTTTGAGGGAATCATAGCCTGTGTTGCTCTATATCCTTCAACCTTTCAATCAATCAGTCTCATTTTAGCCGTTCAAGTATGCTCTTTTTCATCCTAAATTGGATTTTTATTTGTAAATGTATTATTATGATGAAAACTAGCTGGTATACCCGTTAATCACACGAGTGAATTGAAAAATTAAACAAAAAATTGTTAAATTTTAAGTTTGTTAGTCTAATTAGCAGATGAAAAGGATTTTTTTTATTTATAACACCTTATGGGTCGATTTTTGAAAACACCTTCCTAAGCTGATCTCTGCTCAGCAAAAGTAGTATATTGTTACAAATTTCGTGTAATGAATACTTAAAATAGTGTAAATATTTTATATTTAGATGTGTAAAACGTTATTATTTTCTGTTGTATTTATTTTATGCTAAAATTTTAATATTTGCAAGCAAAGCCGTTCCTTACATTATAATGGCGATTCAATGGAACACATAGCGAACTGTTGGCGATAGAGCCAAGTTGAAATCATTTGGCAACTTGGCGATTGATTAAACGGTGAAGTTGATATGCTGTAGAGCCACCTGGTGGAAAGCTGCAACAAAGAGGATAGTGCAAAAATCTTCTCCACACACACAAACATCCATTTTCATACATATAGATATAATACGTACTTTCTTCCCCCCATTTGAATCGGATATTATTCACTATTTCATTGGTTTTAATCTTTTTCTTCTAAAATAAAAGTAGCCTAAGCTACTCTTTATTACATCAGCTATCGGCCGGTGAAATTCCCGTCATTTCAGAGATTAGTCGGAACAGACAAAAATTTAAAAAATTGATTTTTTTGATAAAAGTACCGTATATACGTTTAAATGCATTTAGTAAAAAGCTATTAGTTTGAAATTACAGACGCTTCAATTTTATTTATTTGTATAGATTGCTATTGTTAAGATCGTTGTTTAATTTTTATAAGTCTGTCTCCTTTACCCAACAGGCGGCATTGTTTGCAATTCGGATGTCGAAGGTGATAAAGTTTGTTAACTGGTAGCCTTTCATTACTATAGAAACGGGGTGTGGTTAAGAAATGAGCTCTTTACAGAAACAGTTTTAGTAAAATAAACAAGCTATTCAAAACCTCAGTGTCATCAAATGGTAACGGCTACGGAGAGGAATGTTGAACCGGTGGGAAAGAAAAAGTTTCGTAAAAAGTGCTGCACAGATAGCCTTTTAGAATTGCCGCAACTTTTTTTTAAAAGTCGTGTAAATATTTTGGGATCATATTTCACTTCACAGTAGTTCTGGATTCTAGTCAGAAGTATTTTTCCCTTTCAGAGCTGATGAGGCTAATTGGTCCATACTTGTCGAAAAATTTGGGATTATTGCATGGCTTGGTTATAAGTATGTGAGTTTTTATCCCATTCATTTGGAAAATAATTGAATGTGATGCACTTGTTAAAATATTTTGTCATATGTGTGTGAATTACAGCATTTTAAGTTAAGGCTTTGAGTGCAACATTTTTGATGAAATACTTTCCTAGAGCTTTTCTGTTTCCTGGTTCTAGATATTTATCACTTATAGTGGATATTGTTTCCGCAGTTTAGAAAACGAATTCCTTTCAACTTTTCGATAAAATCGTCCTCAGTGAATCAACAAGCACGTTTACATTGTCTTGGGTAATATAAACAATGCCTATGGGGTTAGGAATGGAGAAGGAATATAGAAAGAAGTTTTAATTTTTTGAGGTAGGGATTTGATAGATATTTAGTTAAAATTTAAAAAGGAATTTTTTTTCTTCAAGTTTTATTTTTATAGAGAGGTCTTTTTTTATTTGTCTTTGCATAACATATTTTTTTGTTTGACAGAAATATGTGAAATTGTTCATCAGGGAAACAATCAATTTCGATGTGAGTCTTTAACAAGAAAATGATCACTAGAGCAATTTTTTCACAAATACGTTGTTGTAGTCTGTTTTCAACCATATTTCATTTCTTGTTTTACAAATTAATGTCATTATTTCTGATATGCATGAAAATACGACAAAAATTTCACTGCCTTCAACTAAATTAGTCATTGCTAAAACCTGAAAAAAAGTTCTTTGGATGAGAATTACGATATAGATAGGGTGTGTGTTTTTAGGTCTCATGGTGAATGAGCTTTCAAATATAAATGCATGTTTCAAATTCTCAATTGTTCGGATTAGAATCCTGAAGTCACACTGAGGAGAACTAATTTTGAGTGCAAAATCTATTTGCTGTTCCCCTGCCCCCATACCGAAATTGGGGTTTGGCTACACATTCATTTACCCAGTTGTGTCTACACATCTGTTCGTTGGTGGCCCTAAATCACCTGATAATCACATGCATTTAGACATCACAATGAGTGAATGTGAATTTTACACATTTGGAAACACAGATTCTGGTACTGATTTTGAAGGATTTAAATAACTTCTATTTTCACTTTGAATGAAAACTGCATTTAAAACATCCAAAAAATTGAAATTGCACACATAACATAGAAAATCTGTAAATTTTTTTCTTATTAAATGATTTTCTTAGATGGAAATAACATAGTGGAGATCGTATTAGATTTAAAAAAATAATTTACACCCAAATTGGTACTTCAGTTGGAATTATAAAACATTGAATACCTAGAAATGCTCATCAAATAGCTACTACAACATTTACCGAAACAATTTCACACACAGATTAATCTGGCTCTTCAGGAAAATTATCCTTACTTGAAGGTCAATGATTTAAGAAGCATTCCTGTGAGCAATTCAAATTACAATGTAAAACAAAAAGATGTGCTTGTAAAAAAAAAAGACATGTATTTTGTAACTTGAAATGACACAAAACAAAAACGTGCTTTAACAAAATTGAATAAGCCTTTTTTTTTTATTAATTATCTTCAAGAAGAAAAAAAAAATGTTTGAAATTTTACTACAAATATCCTTTTTTCTAAAAATAACCACCTAATTATCTAATTTTTTTGTAAATTAGTTTTGAATAAATAATTTGTAATTTATCGACTTTGTTGTATTACTTACTCTAAATTTAATAATACACCATATTTTCTAAATAAACACTTTTAAACATTTCAGGGATTTGAACAAATCACTTACTTTCATCAGGGGAATGACCTTCAAAAGACGTTGGTTTAACATCTTCTGTGAATTGATCATATCCTTTAGGGGATTTGATCAAATTCCTAATTTCCTCATTTCTCTGCAACAAGTTCATGAGCTAACCTGATTTGTATAGTAAAGATGGTGCATTTGAGATGACTTTATAGCTTAAACATAATTCCAATTCCAGATAAATATCCATATAAGGTCTTTTGAAGACATTATGCGGCAAACCCGATTTTTGAAACTGGATTTGGTTAAGGGTAATAATCACATATTGAAAAAATACCTGAGCTTCTTAAATACATCCTCAAGCCTTTTGGTCTTGAAAATGTAAGTTAAAGTTTCAATGCCCTATAGATAAGTATTGTTACAATTCGATTCAATTGTAACAATAAGTATAATTGTATTCTATAAATAAGTATTGTCACAATTTCAATTATGTTAAGGGGACACAGTACAATTCAATTAACAAAAATCGGTCAGAAAATCAAAGTTAATTTTTTTAGCTGAAATTATTCTTTATATACTTTTCTATAACTTCACAAAATTTGAAAGCTCTAAACTTAAAAAATAAGAATTATGATAGCTTTTACGTTTGTTTTTATTCACATCCCTATGACAAATCAAAACTTTAAACTAACTTATCTAGGAGAAGGATAAAATAACTAGTTTGTCTTTAATTAAAAAGCTAAGGCTTTTTTTTTTATTGTGCCTAATGCTTTGAATTTTTTTACCTATTGCTAACAGTACATATAACAAAAGTTGGTATGTATTTTTAAATCAAAGCAATACTTATGTTTTTAAAAATAATTGAACTTAGAATTTGTACATTTTTTAAAGGAATTTTCAATAAGCATTCACAAAAAGAAGTATTGTACAAATACCATTCATGTTATCACAAAACCCATACCAATTTTTGTTATACGTAGTTTGACATACTTGTAAATCAAATTTCATGCGTGTATGTAAATTTTTGTAGGAGGAGTAGCATTTTAAAATCCTTTCACAATTTTTTTTCCTTAAAAAATAAAATGGCTAACTCTTTATGAAATTTTGAGCTCATAACATAGTATACACGCATAGGAGGCAAACAAAATTTTTTTGGAAATCCTTAAATTAAAATTTTTTGCATAAATCGTACCATGTCCTTTTAATAAGAAAAACATTCTTGATGCTTCTGAAGAGTTAATCAAATATTTATGACTTGAGGCAAATCTTTCAACAATTTGACAAGTATTAATATATTTTAAAAGTATAAAAAATGTATTTTTTGAATACACAGAACTATCCTTTCTGTTTTATTTGATTAGTAAGCAAAATACCTCACCTTTCTAAGAAAATATTAAAACTGTTCCTGAATTTTTAGAGCCCATGAGTATGTGCAAGTTGTTTCTTGGCTACCAAACTCTTATCCCCATTGCCAAGTGCAGACACAAGCTTCAAAATTAATGAACACAATCATACCCCAATACAAAGGAAACTTGCCCTCATGGCCATTACATCAAATATAGCTATATATGCAGTTTTGAATCAACATATTGATAACAAGCCACAACCATACTGATATGTTTTTAGTATCTATTGTCAGGAATTACTTATAGGCATTCCTGCATGGCAGAAAATTCACAATTTATTGCAGCCACAAACTACTTATGTTTACCTTCTGTGAAATATAAAGGACAAATGCTTTCCTAGTCTAACTAAACATTTATAATTTATGGCCCAGTTTTCAAAAAATACAATACATTTAAGGTTGTTCCAATCCATATGCAATGCTTTCTCTTGCATTTCTGTGGTTAATTTACCCACAAAAATTGGTTATGAGACAAAAGCTTGAGTGAGTGAGAGAATATTGATATTGCACTACTTTAGGTACACAAGGGCTTTTGGCAAATGATCTCGTGATTTTGAGCCAAGGTCATGTGATGAGGATGACACCTGAGCTGATAGCCCTTTTCCTAATGTCTACACCACACTAACAGTAGGATGTTTGAACCTTGAAATATTCAATGACATCAGCAACCTCTTCACCACCGATCTTCAGCGGTACTAGGCTCAAACTCATGACATGCTGGCCACAAGCCTGTGAACTTGACCACTAGGTTACTGTATCCATCATATCTACTCTAAGCATACACAGTACGAAACAGACTATATTAGTAGACCAAATCAAGCCTACATTTCATCTGCAAGTCAAGTTGTCCCAGCAATTACTATATTTTGATTTTTCTTCTTTTTTTACGGCGCAAGGACCAATTTAGATCATAATGCGCCAAGAGAGACAATAAGAACAGTTAAATAAGATTTGCAGGCCATAAAGCCTTAGTCGGGCATAGTCTATATACGCCTTTCTTAGAATCTATAGATTAAAATTAGATATGATGAATAAAACCCTTGATGCTTAGGAACTTAAACACAAGTGAGGAATTGGTGCTATTGTTTAAAATACTGGATATAGTAAAATCAACAGAGTTAAAAAGCCGATGTCTAAGATGATTTGAATGTGGACAATCACAGAGTATGTGTTTCACCGATAGGGGGACATTACATATCTCGCAATAGGGTGGTGGTTCACCAAACAGAAGATGCCTATGCGTTAGGCGAGTGTGTCCTAGGCGTAGTCTAGTCCATATCACCTGCTCACGGCGGTTGCTTGATGATGGCACAGTTGGAGCAAGAACGGGCATGACGCTATGCAACTTATTTTCAGTTTGTTGGTCCCAGTTTGATTGCCATACACTTTGCAGTTTCTGCCTGAAGCAAGCTTTCAAGTCAGAGTGTGGAATAGGGAACCTTTCTGAAGAGCCTGTCGCTGATCGTGCAGCTGTATCAGCCACTTCATTTCCAGTTATTCCGGCATGTCCTGGGATCCAACAAAATCTGATAACTTTCTTCTTAAGATGATTAGCCAAAGCATATGTGATGTCCACAAGGATGGGATGAGACGATGCTTTGAAGGGCTGACAGGGAGTCTGTGTAAATAATGAACTTTTTACCGCGTGATAGTGAAATATGTTCAATAGCTATTCTTAGTGCATGAAGTTCAGCAGTGTAAATGGATGCTGAAATTGGTAGAGCATCTGTAATTACAGTGCTCAGAGAAACTACCGCCGAACCAACATGGGATTCAGACTTTGAGCCATCCGTGAAGATAGGTTCATAGTCGGAAAAAAGCTCTCTGTGTTCCAAGTACAGTGTTCTGTATGTACTCACAGGAGTGCACGTTTTTGAGTAGCATGACAGGGTAAAATCAACCTTAGGATAAGTCACTTTCCAAGGGAGCATCTCAGAAATCTTGCACAGAGCAATTCTTCCAATGTTCAGATTTAAGTCATTAATCAGGTCTCCAATTCTAAAGTGAAAAGGTTGCGAGTAAGTTAGGGATGAACGATGACTCTTAAAATCATAAAGGCTAAAATTGAATAAATAGGAGTATGCAGTATTTGTTTTTATTGATTGGATTTTCATAAAATAGTTCAAACATAAATACTTTCTCTGCAAATCTAATGGGGGTTCGTAGGCTTCAGCATAGAGGGACTCAACCGGTGATGTACGGAAGGCTCCCAGACAAAGTCTTAAGCCTTGATGATGTACTGGATCCAAGATCTTCAAAAGAGATTTGCACGCAGAACTGTAGACCACAGATCCACAGTCCAGTTTTGATCTAATCAGAGCTCTGTAGAGGCGAAGCAAGGATGTTCGGTCTGCTCCCCAGCGAGTATTTGCTAATACTTTCAGGATGTTTAGGGCCTTGGTACTCCTGATTTTGAGATCTTTTAAATGACGATGGAATCAGAGAGATTGGTCAAATATAAGACCTAGAAATTTGAACTCCTTAACAGCTTTAATGAGGCTTCTACCAATAAAAAGCTCAGGGTTTGGAAAAACCCCACGCTTTCGACTGAATACAACACTAACCGTTTTTTCTATTGAAAAAACAAAACCGTTCTGTTCAGCCCATTTAGTGAAGTTGTTAATAGTGGTCTGAATTTGTCGTTCTGCAACATTGAGGAATTTAGACGAGTACGATATTTGTACATCGTCCACATATAGAATCCTGAACATTGAACCCCCTGATTTATATGATGGGTTATGCTATTAATTTTAATAATAAATAAAAGTACACTTAAAACAGACCCTTGCAGGACACCTTGTTCTTGGATAAAAATATTTGAATAAAATGAACACAGGCGTACCTGGAAAGAATGATGGTTTAAAAATTTTTTGATAAAAACTGGCAAATTCTCTCTGATGTCCATTGCATATAGATCTCTAAGAATGCCGTACCTCCAAGACATGTCATAGGCTTTTTTAATGTCAAAGAAAACAGAGATGTTATACTGTTTCTTGACAAAAGCCTCTCTGATGGAAGTCTCTAGCCGAATGAGATTGTCTGTGGTCGATCTTGATTTCCGAAATCCACTTTGAAGTGGTGAAAGGAGATTATGTGACACAAGGTGGAACATCAACCTCGCACTAACTATGCGCTCCCTCAGCTTGTGAGGGCAATAGGGCGGTAATTATTTGCTGATGTTGGATCTTTACCAGGCTTTGGAAACGGTAAAACGTGGGCATGACACCACTGTGTGGGAAAAACTTGGGTTTCCCAGATGCGATTGAACAATAATAGAAGGGAGAGGATAGAACTTTCAGATAGATGCCGTAACATAATGTAGTGTAGCCCGTCTAGACCTGCTGCTGTGTTACCCGAGCGATGCAGGGCTACGCGAAGTTCAAGGAGTGTTAGCGGGGAGTTGTAGCCTTCTTCGTTTGAAGAGGAAAAATTCAACTTCACCCTCTCTTCTCGACGCTTTAGCGCTTGAAATGCGGGGGTATAGTTGTCGCAACTAGACGTTTTAGCGAAGGTCTTGGCAAGAGTGTTGGCAATTTCAGGGATGGTATTGATAGAGACTCCATTGCATACAAGCATGGAGACAGGGCTAGCACTGTATTTTCCACTGAGCTTACAGATTTTTTCCCAAACCTCTTTACTTGAGGTTGAACATGTGATGTTACTAACATATTTTATTCATGATTCCCTTTTACGTTGCCGGTGGATTTTCCTGACCCGTGCTCGAGCTTTATTAAAAGCAATCATGTTGTCTGGAGTAGGGTAACGTCGAAACCGATTCCAAGCCTTGTTTTTATCTTTTTTTGCCATTTGGCATTCTTTGTTCCACCAAGGTTTGGGGAAACGGGGGAGTCTAGAGGATGGTTGTGAAATTGCATTATTAGTTGCAGATAGGATACAAGATGTTACTAAAGATACCGCTTCATCTATTGAGCCAGAGCTTACCATGTTTTCTGTTATATCTGCTTGGGTCCTGAAAGTTTCCCAGTCGGCCTGATCGAACTTCCACCGCGGTTGGCGAAGAGTCGCACACGCAATTGGTGTAGCGTAAGATATTACCACTGGGAAGTGATCGCTACCTAAGGGGTTTCCAAGAACACTCCATGTCAGATCTAATAGCAATGATAGAGAGCATATGGACAAATCAATTGCGCTAAATGATTGGGTTGGAGAATGAAAATAGGTGTTAGAGCCGTCGTTTAACAAGGTGAGGTCAAGTTCTGTAAGAAGCTTTTCGACGACTTTTCCTCTAGAATTCACATCTTGGCAGCTCCATAGCGAATGATGAGCATTGAAGTCACCCAAAAATGGTGATGGGAGTTGATCTATAAGCTCTTGGAGTTCTCTAAAATTCAAGGGTGCGTTGGGTGGTAGGTATACATTACAGATTGTAACTGTAGAAAAAATAGAAACCTGTACTGCAACAGCTTGAAGCGACGTGCGAATTAGGACGGGGAGAAGGGTGTCGCGTGGTTGATGAGTAGAGCCACGCCACCACAAGCTCTTTCACCTGTATTACAGTCCTTCCGAAGAATGGAATATCCTTGTATGTTGGATGTGCATGACGGTTTTAAAAGCGTCTCTTGCAGAGCCACACATACAGGTTCATTAGCGATTTTAAATCCTTTAAGTTTTTCCAGAGACCACGACAATTCCACTGAATTATTTTACTAATACTTCAGCTACGGAGAGCCTTTAGGCTTTTCAGAGTTGTACTTTATTGGTAAATAGCTTTGTCTTGATTTCCCTTTTTTAGCGAGAAGCATAACGTCTTCTACTTCTTTGGTGGTTTGAATTCCACCAGATTCTATTCGAATTGATGGCTTCAGTATTTTGGCAGCTTCCTGGACATTGCCAGTAGCTGGCCGTTTGGTAGAAATTTTGTCTATTTCCATCAAATCTTCAGTATCGGAAGGTACTGAGAGGTGCAATGTTTCAGGAGACCGTTTGTCTAGGTTTAAGGACTCTAGGTCTGTGAAAGATGTTTCAGGGGGAGATAAGGTTGTTTCTGGTACAATTAAGTTATTTGTAATGGGTTTTTGAGCTATTGGGGAATCTTTATGAGATTCAGAATTTAAGTTGTCAATGTTTGATGGTGTTTCTATGTTGCTAATTTCTGTTTGAGTTCCTATGTCTGTTTGAGTTGCAGTATCTTTTTTCGATTTTGTGTTGGTCATTACTGCATTAGCATAAGAACTGGAAGTTCGAGGTGGTAAGATATTGACCACCTGTTTCTTTGCTTCAGAATACGAAAGGTTTTCAAGTACTTTAATTCTTTGCATTTCTTTTTCTTGCTGCCATTTTGTACAGATTTTGGAATAAGCAGCGTGTTCCCCCTTGCAGTTTGCAAACTTTCTCTGTTCTGTCGTACATGCTTCGCTGGTGTGCTCCATACTAATGTATTTATTGCAGGAAGCAACGCCGCGACAAGAAGCTGTTCCATGACCGTAACTTTGACAGCGAAAACATCTGAGAGGGTTAGGGATGTAAGGTCTTATTTTAATGTTTAAGTAACCAATTAGTATGTTTTCTGGTAATGTATGTTTAGAAAATGTGAGTATAAATAATGGAGAAGTTACAGTTTTACCGTCTTTTATGGAAGTTATTCTTCTGATAGCCTCCCCCCCCCTTGAGAAGCTAGCTCTTCTTCAATTTCAGAATCGGGTAAAGGTATCAGATCTGGGCAGTAAATCACTCCTTTGGATGAATTGAGTGTTTTGTGAGGAGTAGTAGTAATAGAAATGTTTGAAAAGGTTTATACATTGTAGGAGATTATTTGATTGTGCTTGTGATTCTGTTTCTATCAGTAAATCACCGGATGGTAATTTTTTTATAGATTTCACAGAACCAGCTGAACTTTGTACAGCTTTAGAGATAAGAAAAGGTGAAGCATTGAAAGTTTCCTGTTATCAGTTGCATGAAGAACAATAAATTTGGGAAAAGATTTGGAGCAAGTTTGAGAGTTGGTGGCTGACCACCATGTGTGGGTTGGGGATTTTAAAGAATGCGTTTTATCTTTTCCTTGTTTTTTTGTATTTTTGATTTTGTTTTTGAGAAAGGAGGAGGGAATCCCTTTTGATTTTCAGAGAACCAGTTTGGCGGGGCTAGCCCCAGATTCAGCAACCAGCAGTGGCCTTGGGAGAGCCTCCGTTCTGCAATGCAGGACCCCATCCAGGCACCACCTGGAGCTACAAGGCAGGCGAGATTATACACCAGCTGATAGAGCCCCGGGCTCCTGTACTATCTGGCGGCCTGAGACGCAAAACTCAGCTTTTCTCCGGTACCCTCTACATGGCCGCTTCCTCCAAGACCCCACCTCACCAGTCCAAAGGTCCTCAGAAGTTTAAAACCTCGCTCCAAGTGCCAGTTTTCCCAGGGAGCAGTCTGTTGTGTCGTCATACCAGTTGTGAAAAAACCATCAGACTCAACTTCATTCCACTCAGTCCTGGTCTGCCACAGGACTTCGTCGCAAGTAAAATTAAAGGTAATATGTAAGGAAAAAATCAATAATAAAGCAAGACCCACTAAGGGGATAAACCATAAAATGAAATTCCTGGATATGTATTCTTAGGAAATAAAAACCAGTGTTTTCTTTTTAACTATGGCGGAAAAGGAAGTGGGGGAAATAAAGGTGAAAGTAAAGAAGATCGCTCGGGAGAGGCGGGTGCGCGAAACCCGTAATCACAAGAGAGTGAGCCCTTGCCAAAAGATCACTAGGGCACCTCGGGATTGTGACACCCGTACTCACCTAAAGAAGGTGAGCCCCCTGAGGGGAGCAATTACTATAAAAGATCATCCTCAGTATAACATTTTGGTTTGACAGATTTCTGTTGGATCTTTTGGTCAAGTCATAACCA
>BMAO01032970.1:0-19872 GCA_019973975.1 Trichonephila clavata
AAATTTTTATTGCAATAACTTTTGATCTAATTGAAATTTTGAAAAGCGCTACATGTATTCGTGATCAGCGTCGGACTTTACATAAGAAAATGAGTTTGTTGGAAGGGAGTTAGAAATTTTCCCTGTTCATGACGTCTCCCTGCCAAATATCCAAAAAATGTGAAATTTTTATTGCAATAACTTTTGATCTAATTGAAATTTTGAAAAAGCTACATGTATTCGTGATCAGCGTCGGATTTTACATAAGAAAATTGAGTTTGGTTGGAATAGGAGTTAGAAATTTTTTCCCTGTTCATGACGTCTCCCCTGCCAAATATCCAAAAAATGTGAAATTTTTTATTGCAATAACTTTTGATCTAATTGAAATTTTGAAAAAGCGCTACATGTATTCGTGATCAGCGTCGGATTTACATAAGAAAATTGAGTTTGGTTTGGAATAGGAGTTAGAAATTTTTTCCCTGTTCATGACGTCTCCCTGCCAAATATCCAAAAAATGTGAAAATTTTTTATTGCAATAACTTTTGATCTAATTGAAATTTTGAAAAGCGCTACATGTATTCGTGATCAGCGTCGGATTTTACATAAGAAAATTGAGTTTGGTTGGAATAGGAGTTAGAAATTTTTTCCCTGTTCATGACGTCTCCCCTGCCAAATATCCAAAAAATGTGAAATTTTTATTGCAATAACTTTTGATCTAATTGAAATTTTGAAAAGCGCTACATGTATTCGTGATCAGCGTCGGATTTTACATAAGAAAATGAGTTTGGTTGGAATAGGAGTTAGAAATTTTTTCCCTGTTCATGACGTCTCCCCTGCCAAATATCCAAAAAATGTGAAAATTTTTATTGCAATAACTTTTGATCTAATTGAAATTTTGAAAAGCGCTACATGTATTCGTGATCAGCGTCGGACTTTACATAAGAAAATTGAGTTTGGTTGGAATAGGAGTTAGAAATTTTTTCCCTGTTCATGACGTCTCCCCTGCCAAATATCCAAAAAATGTGAAAATTTTTATTGCAATAACTTTTGATCTAATTGAAATTTTGAAAAGCGCTACATGTATTCGTGATCAGCGTCGGATTTTACATAAGAAAATTGAGTTTGGTTGGAATAGGAGTTAGAAATTTTTTCCCTGTTCATGACGTCTCCCCTGCCAAATATCCAAAAAATGTGAAAATTTTTATTGCAATAACTTTTGATCTAATTGAAATTTTGAAAAGCGCTACATGTATTCGTGATCAGCGTCGGATTTTACATAAGAAAATAGAGTTTGGTTGGAATAGGAGTTAGAAATTTTTTCCCTGTTCATGACGTCTCCCCTGCCAAATATCCAAAAAATGTGAAAATTTTTATTGCAATAACTTTTGATCTAATTGAAATTTTGAAAAGCGCTACATGTATTCGTGATCAGCGTCGGATTTTACATAAGAAAATAGAGTTTGGTTGGAATAGGAGTTAGAAATTTTTTCCCTGTTCATGACGTCTCCCCTGCCAAATATCCAAAAAATGTGAAAATTTTTTATTGCAATAACTTTTGATCTAATTGAAATTTTGAAAAGCGCTACATGTATTCGTGATCAGCGTCGGATTTTACATAAGAAAATTGAGTTTGGTTGGAATAGGAGTTAGAAATTTTTCCCTGTTCATGACGTCTCCCCTGCCAAATATCCAAAAAATGTGAAAATTTTTATTGCAATAACTTTTGATCTAATTGAAATTTTGAAAAGCGCTACATGTATTCGTGATCAGCGTCGGATTTACATAAGAAAATGAGTTTGGTTGGAATAGGAGTTAGAAATTTTTTCCCTGTTCATGACGTCTCCCCTGCCAAATATCCAAAAAATGTGAAAATTTTTATTGCAATAACTTTTGATCTAATTGAAATTTTGAAAAGCGCTACATGTATTCGTGATCAGCGTCGGATTTTACATAAGAAAATTGAGTTTGGTTGGAATAGGAGTTAGAAATTTTTCCCTGTTCATGACGTCTCCCTGCCAAATATCCAAAAAATGTGAAAATTTTTATTGCAATAACTTTTGATCTAATTGAAATTTTGAAAAGCGCTACATGTATTCGTGATCAGCGTCGGATTTTACATAAGAAAATTGAGTTTGGTTGGAATAGGAGTTAGAAATTTTTTCCCTGTTCATGACGTCTCCCCTGCCAAATATCCAAAAAATGTGAAAATTTTTTATTGCAATAACTTTTGATCTAATTGAAATTTTGAAAAGCGCTACATGTATTCGTGATCAGCGTCGGATTTTACATAAGAAAATTGAGTTTGGTTGGAATAGGAGTTAGAAATTTTTCCCTGTTCATGACGTCTCCCCTGCCAAATATCCAAAAAATGTGAAAATTTTTATTGCAATAACTTTTGATCTAATTGAAATTTTGAAAAGCGCTACATGTATTCGTGATCAGCGTCGGATTTTACATAAGAAAATTGAGTTTGGTTGGAATAGGAGTTAGAAATTTTTTCCCTGTTCATGACGTCTCCCCTGCCAAATATCCAAAAAATGTGAAAATTTTTATTGCAATAACTTTTGATCTAATTGAAATTTTGAAAAGCGCTACATGTATTCGTGATCAGCGTCGGATTTTACATAAGAAAATTGAGTTTGGTTGGAATAGGAGTTAGAAATTTTTCCCTGTTCATGACGTCTCCCCTGCCAAATATCCAAAAAATGTGAAAATTTTTTATTGCAATAACTTTTGATCTAATTGAAATTTTGAAAAGCGCTACATGTATTCGTGATCAGCGTCGGATTTTACATAAGAAAATTGAGTTTGGTTGGAATAGGAGTTAGAAATTTTTTCCCTGTTCATGACGTCTCCCCTGCCAAATATCCAAAAAATGTGAAATTTTTATTGCAATAACTTTTGATCTAATTGAAATTTTGAAAAGCGCTACATGTATTCGTGATCAGCGTCGGATTTTACATAAGAAAATTGAGTTTGGTTGGAATAGGAGTTAGAAATTTTTTCCCTGTTCATGACGTCTCCCCTGCCAAATATCCAAAAAATGTGAAAATTTTTATTGCAATAACTTTTGATCTAATTGAAATTTTGAAAAGCGCTACATGTATTCGTGATCAGCGTCGGATTTTACATAAGAAAATTGAGTTTGGTTGGAATAGGAGTTAGAAATTTTTTCCCTGTTCATGACGTCTCCCCTGCCAAATATCCAAAAAATGTGAAAATTTTTATTGCAATAACTTTTGATCTAATTGAAATTTTGAAAAGCGCTACATGTATTCGTGATCAGCGTCGGATTTACATAAGAAAATTGAGTTTGGTTGGAATAGGAGTTAGAAATTTTTCCCTGTTCATGACGTCTCCCCTGCCAAATATCCAAAAAATGTGAAAATTTTTTATTGCAATAACTTTTGATCTAATTGAAATTTTGAAAAGCGCTACATGTATTCGTGATCAGCGTCGGATTTTACATAAGAAAATTGAGTTTGGTTGGAATAGGAGTTAGAAATTTTTTCCCTGTTCATGACGTCTCCCCTGCCAAATATCCAAAAAATGTGAAAATTTTTATTGCAATAACTTTTGATCTAATTGAAATTTTGAAAAGCGCTACATGTATTCGTGATCAGCGTCGGATTTTACATAAGAAAATTGAGTTTGGTTGGAATAGGAGTTAGAAATTTTTTCCCTGTTCATGACGTCTCCCCTGCCAAATATCCAAAAAATGTGAAAATTTTTATTGCAATAACTTTTGATCTAATTGAAATTTTGAAAAGCGCTACATGTATTCGTGATCAGCGTCGGATTTTACATAAGAAAATTGAGTTTGGTTGGAATAGGAGTTAGAAATTTTTTCCTGTTCATGACGTCTCCCCTGCCAAATATCCAAAAAATGTGAAAATTTTTTATTGCAATAACTTTTGATCTAATTGAAATTTTGAAAAGCGCTACATGTATTCGTGATCAGCGTCGGATTTACATAAGAAAATTGAGTTTGGTTGGAATAGGAGTTAGAAATTTTTTCCCTGTTCATGACGTCTCCCCTGCCAAATATCCAAAAAATGTGAAAATTTTTTATTGCAATAACTTTTGATCTAATTGAAATTTTGAAAAGCGCTACATGTATTCGTGATCAGCGTCGGATTTTACATAAGAAAATTGAGTTTGGTTGGAATAGGAGTTAGAAATTTTTTCCCTGTTCATGACGTCTCCCCTGCCAAATATCCAAAAAATGTGAAATTTTTTATTGCAATAACTTTTGATCTAATTGAAATTTTGAAAAGCGCTACATGTATTCGTGATCAGCGTCGGATTTTACATAAGAAAATTGAGTTTGGTTGGAATAGGAGTTAGAAATTTTTTCCCTGTTCATGACGTCTCCCCTGCCAAATATCCAAAAAATGTGAAAATTTTTATTGCAATAACTTTTGATCTAATTGAAATTTTGAAAAGCGCTACATGTATTCGTGATCAGCGTCGGATTTTACATAAGAAAATTGAGTTTGGTTGGAATAGGAGTTAGAAATTTTTTCCCTGTTCATGACGTCTCCCCTGCCAAATATCCAAAAAATGTGAAAATTTTTATTGCAATAACTTTTGATCTAATTGAAATTTTGAAAAGCGCTACATGTATTCGTGATCAGCGTCGGATTTTACATAAGAAAATTGAGTTTGGTTGGAATAGGAGTTAGAAATTTTTTCCCTGTTCATGACGTCTCCCCTGCCAAATATCCAAAAAATGTGAAAATTTTTATTGCAATAACTTTTGATCTAATTGAAATTTTGAAAAGCGCTACATGTATTCGTGATCAGCGTCGGATTTTACATAAGAAAATTGAGTTTGGTTGGAATAGGAGTTAGAAATTTTTTCCCTGTTCATGACGTCTCCCCTGCCAAATATCCAAAAAATGTGAAAATTTTTATTGCAATAACTTTTGATCTAATTGAAATTTTGAAAAGCGCTACATGTATTCGTGATCAGCGTCGGATTTTACATAAGAAAATTGAGTTTGGTTGGAATAGGAGTTAGAAATTTTTTCCCTGTTCATGACGTCTCCCTGCCAAATATCCAAAAAATGTGAAAATTTTTTATTGCAATAACTTTTGATCTAATTGAAATTTTGAAAAGCGCTACATGTATTCGTGATCAGCGTCGGATTTTACATAAGAAAATTGAGTTTGGTTGGAATAGGAGTTAGAAATTTTTTCCCTGTTCATGACGTCTCCCCTGCCAAATATCCAAAAAATGTGAAAATTTTTTATTGCAATAACTTTTGATCTAATTGAAATTTTGAAAAGCGCTACATGTATTCGTGATCAGCGTCGGATTTTACATAAGAAAATTGAGTTTGGTTGGAATAGGAGTTAGAAATTTTTTCCCTGTTCATGACGTCTCCCCTGCCAAATATCCAAAAAATGTGAAATTTTTTATTGCAATAACTTTTGATCTAATTGAAATTTTGAAAAGCGCTACATGTATTCGTGATCAGCGTCGGATTTTACATAAGAAAATTGAGTTTGGTTGGAATAGGAGTTAGAAATTTTTTCCCTGTTCATGACGTCTCCCCTGCCAAATATCCAAAAAATGTGAAATTTTTTATTGCAATAACTTTTGATCTAATTGAAATTTTGAAAAGCGCTACATGTATTCGTGATCAGCGTCGGATTTTACATAAGAAAATTGAGTTTGGTTGGAATAGGAGTTAGAAATTTTTTCCCTGTTCATGACGTCTCCCCTGCCAAATATCCAAAAAATGTGAAAATTTTTTATTGCAATAACTTTTGATCTAATTGAAATTTTGAAAAGCGCTACATGTATTCGTGATCAGCGTCGGATTTTACATAAGAAAATTGAGTTTGGTTGGAATAGGAGTTAGAAATTTTTTCCCTGTTCATGACGTCTCCCCTGCCAAATATCCAAAAAATGTGAAAATTTTTTATTGCAATAACTTTTGATCTAATTGAAATTTTGAAAAGCGCTACATGTATTCGTGATCAGCGTCGGATTTTACATAAGAAAATTGAGTTTGGTTGGAATAGGAGTTAGAAATTTTTCCCTGTTCATGACGTCTCCCCTGCCAAATATCCAAAAAATGTGAAAATTTTTTATTGCAATAACTTTTGATCTAATTGAAATTTTGAAAAGCGCTACATGTATTCGTGATCAGCGTCGGATTTTACATAAGAAAATTGAGTTTGGTTGGAATAGGAGTTAGAAATTTTTTCCCTGTTCATGACGTCTCCCCTGCCAAATATCCAAAAAATGTGAAAATTTTTTATTGCAATAACTTTTGATCTAATTGAAATTTTGAAAAGCGCTACATGTATTCGTGATCAGCGTCGGATTTTACATAAGAAAATTGAGTTTGGTTGGAATAGGAGTTAGAAATTTTTTCCCTGTTCATGACGTCTCCCCTGCCAAATATCCAAAAAATGTGAAAATTTTTTATTGCAATAACTTTTGATCTAATTGAAATTTTGAAAAGCGCTACATGTATTCGTGATCAGCGTCGGATTTTACATAAGAAAATTGAGTTTGGTTGGAATAGGAGTTAGAAATTTTTTCCCTGTTCATGACGTCTCCCCTGCCAAATATCCAAAAAATGTGAAAATTTTTTATTGCAATAACTTTTGATCTAATTGAAATTTTGAAAAGCGCTACATGTATTCGTGATCAGCGTCGGATTTTACATAAGAAAATTGAGTTTGGTTGGAATAGGAGTTAGAAATTTTTTCCCTGTTCATGACGTCTCCCCTGCCAAATATCCAAAAAATGTGAAAATTTTTTATTGCAATAACTTTTGATCTAATTGAAATTTTGAAAAGCGCTACATGTATTCGTGATCAGCGTCGGATTTTACATAAGAAAATTGAGTTTGGTTGGAATAGGAGTTAGAAATTTTTTCCCTGTTCATGACGTCTCCCCTGCCAAATATCCAAAAAATGTGAAAATTTTTTATTGCAATAACTTTTGATCTAATTGAAATTTTGAAAAGCGCTACATGTATTCGTGATCAGCGTCGGATTTTACATAAGAAAATTGAGTTTGGTTGGAATAGGAGTTAGAAATTTTTCCCTGTTCATGACGTCTCCCCTGCCAAATATCCAAAAAATGTGAAAATTTTTTATTGCAATAACTTTTGATCTAATTGAAATTTTGAAAAGCGCTACATGTATTCGTGATCAGCGTCGGATTTTACATAAGAAAATTGAGTTTGGTTGGAATAGGAGTTAGAAATTTTTTCCCTGTTCATGACGTCTCCCCTGCCAAATATCCAAAAAATGTGAAAATTTTTTATTGCAATAACTTTTGATCTAATTGAAATTTTGAAAAGCGCTACATGTATTCGTGATCAGCGTCGGATTTTACATAAGAAAATTGAGTTTGGTTGGAATAGGAGTTAGAAATTTTTTCCCTGTTCATGACGTCTCCCCTGCCAAATATCCAAAAAATGTGAAAATTTTTTATTGCAATAACTTTTGATCTAATTGAAATTTTGAAAAGCGCTACATGTATTCGTGATCAGCGTCGGATTTTACATAAGAAAATTGAGTTTGGTTGGAATAGGAGTTAGAAATTTTTTCCCTGTTCATGACGTCTCCCCTGCCAAATATCCAAAAAATGTGAAAATTTTTTATTGCAATAACTTTTGATCTAATTGAAATTTTGAAAAGCGCTACATGTATTCGTGATCAGCGTCGGATTTTACATAAGAAAATTGAGTTTGGTTGGAATAGGAGTTAGAAATTTTTTCCCTGTTCATGACGTCTCCCCTGCCAAATATCCAAAAAATGTGAAAATTTTTTATTGCAATAACTTTTGATCTAATTGAAATTTTGAAAAGCGCTACATGTATTCGTGATCAGCGTCGGATTTTACATAAGAAAATTGAGTTTGGTTGGAATAGGAGTTAGAAATTTTTCCCTGTTCATGACGTCTCCCCTGCCAAATATCCAAAAAATGTGAAAATTTTTATTGCAATAACTTTTGATCTAATTGAAATTTTGAAAAGCGCTACATGTATTCGTGATCAGCGTCGGATTTTACATAAGAAAATTGAGTTTGGTTGGAATAGGAGTTAGAAATTTTTCCCTGTTCATGACGTCTCCCTGCCAAATATCCAAAAAATGTGAAAATTTTTTATTGCAATAACTTTTGATCTAATTGAAATTTTGAAAAGCGCTACATGTATTCGTGATCAGCGTCGGATTTTACATAAGAAAATTGAGTTTGGTTGGAATAGGAGTTAGAAATTTTTTCCCTGTTCATGACGTCTCCCCTGCCAAATATCCAAAAAATGTGAAAATTTTTTATTGCAATAACTTTTGATCTAATTGAAATTTTGAAAAGCGCTACATGTATTCGTGATCAGCGTCGGATTTTACATAAGAAAATTGAGTTTGGTTGGAATAGGAGTTAGAAATTTTTTCCCTGTTCATGACGTCTCCCCTGCCAAATATCCAAAAAATGTGAAAATTTTTATTGCAATAACTTTTGATCTAATTGAAATTTTGAAAAGCGCTACATGTATTCGTGATCAGCGTCGGATTTTACATAAGAAAATTGAGTTTGGTTGGAATAGGAGTTAGAAATTTTTTCCCTGTTCATGACGTCTCCCCTGCCAAATATCCAAAAAATGTGAAAATTTTTTATTGCAATAACTTTTGATCTAATTGAAATTTTGAAAAGCGCTACATGTATTCGTGATCAGCGTCGGATTTTACATAAGAAAATTGAGTTTGGTTGGAATAGGAGTTAGAAATTTTTTCCCTGTTCATGACGTCTCCCCTGCCAAATATCCAAAAAATGTGAAAATTTTTTATTGCAATAACTTTTGATCTAATTGAAATTTTGAAAAGCGCTACATGTATTCGTGATCAGCGTCGGATTTTACATAAGAAAATTGAGTTTGGTTGGAATAGGAGTTAGAAATTTTTTCCCTGTTCATGACGTCTCCCCTGCCAAATATCCAAAAAATGTGAAAATTTTTATTGCAATAACTTTTGATCTAATTGAAATTTTGAAAAGCGCTACATGTATTCGTGATCAGCGTCGGATTTTACATAAGAAAATTGAGTTTGGTTGGAATAGGAGTTAGAAATTTTTTCCCTGTTCATGACGTCTCCCCTGCCAAATATCCAAAAAATGTGAAAATTTTTATTGCAATAACTTTTGATCTAATTGAAATTTTGAAAAGCGCTACATGTATTCGTGATCAGCGTCGGATTTTACATAAGAAAATTGAGTTTGGTTGGAATAGGAGTTAGAAATTTTTTCCCTGTTCATGACGTCTCCCCTGCCAAATATCCAAAAAATGTGAAAATTTTTTATTGCAATAACTTTTGATCTAATTGAAATTTTGAAAAGCGCTACATGTATTCGTGATCAGCGTCGGATTTTACATAAGAAAATTGAGTTTGGTTGGAATAGGAGTTAGAAATTTTTTCCCTGTTCATGACGTCTCCCCTGCCAAATATCCAAAAAATGTGAAAATTTTTTATTGCAATAACTTTTGATCTAATTGAAATTTTGAAAAGCGCTACATGTATTCGTGATCAGCGTCGGATTTTACATAAGAAAATTGAGTTTGGTTGGAATAGGAGTTAGAAATTTTTTCCCTGTTCATGACGTCTCCCCTGCCAAATATCCAAAAAATGTGAAAATTTTTTATTGCAATAACTTTTGATCTAATTGAAATTTTGAAAAGCGCTACATGTATTCGTGATCAGCGTCGGATTTTACATAAGAAAATTGAGTTTGGTTGGAATAGGAGTTAGAAATTTTTTCCCTGTTCATGACGTCTCCCCTGCCAAATATCCAAAAAATGTGAAAATTTTTATTGCAATAACTTTTGATCTAATTGAAATTTTGAAAAGCGCTACATGTATTCGTGATCAGCGTCGGATTTTACATAAGAAAATTGAGTTTGGTTGGAATAGGAGTTAGAAATTTTTCCCTGTTCATGACGTCTCCCCTGCCAAATATCCAAAAAATGTGAAAATTTTTTATTGCAATAACTTTTGATCTAATTGAAATTTTGAAAAGCGCTACATGTATTCGTGATCAGCGTCGGATTTTACATAAGAAAATTGAGTTTGGTTGGAATAGGAGTTAGAAATTTTTCCCTGTTCATGACGTCTCCCCTGCCAAATATCCAAAAAATGTGAAAATTTTTTATTGCAATAACTTTTGATCTAATTGAAATTTTGAAAAGCGCTACATGTATTCGTGATCAGCGTCGGATTTTACATAAGAAAATTGAGTTTGGTTGGAATAGGAGTTAGAAATTTTTTCCCTGTTCATGACGTCTCCCCTGCCAAATATCCAAAAAATGTGAAAATTTTTTATTGCAATAACTTTTGATCTAATTGAAATTTTGAAAAGCGCTACATGTATTCGTGATCAGCGTCGGATTTTACATAAGAAAATTGAGTTTGGTTGGAATAGGAGTTAGAAATTTTTTCCCTGTTCATGACGTCTCCCCTGCCAAATATCCAAAAAATGTGAAAATTTTTTATTGCAATAACTTTTGATCTAATTGAAATTTTGAAAAGCGCTACATGTATTCGTGATCAGCGTCGGATTTTACATAAGAAAATTGAGTTTGGTTGGAATAGGAGTTAGAAATTTTTTCCCTGTTCATGACGTCTCCCCTGCCAAATATCCAAAAAATGTGAAAATTTTTATTGCAATAACTTTTGATCTAATTGAAATTTTGAAAAGCGCTACATGTATTCGTGATCAGCGTCGGATTTTACATAAGAAAATTGAGTTTGGTTGGAATAGGAGTTAGAAATTTTTTCCCTGTTCATGACGTCTCCCCTGCCAAATATCCAAAAAATGTGAAAATTTTTATTGCAATAACTTTTGATCTAATTGAAATTTTGAAAAGCGCTACATGTATTCGTGATCAGCGTCGGATTTTACATAAGAAAATTGAGTTTGGTTGGAATAGGAGTTAGAAATTTTTTCCCTGTTCATGACGTCTCCCCTGCCAAATATCCAAAAAATGTGAAAATTTTTTATTGCAATAACTTTTGATCTAATTGAAATTTTGAAAAGCGCTACATGTATTCGTGATCAGCGTCGGATTTTACATAAGAAAATTGAGTTTGGTTGGAATAGGAGTTAGAAATTTTTTCCCTGTTCATGACGTCTCCCCTGCCAAATATCCAAAAAATGTGAAAATTTTTTATTGCAATAACTTTTGATCTAATTGAAATTTTGAAAAGCGCTACATGTATTCGTGATCAGCGTCGGATTTTACATAAGAAAATTGAGTTTGGTTGGAATAGGAGTTAGAAATTTTTTCCCTGTTCATGACGTCTCCCCTGCCAAATATCCAAAAAATGTGAAAATTTTTTATTGCAATAACTTTTGATCTAATTGAAATTTTGAAAAGCGCTACATGTATTCGTGATCAGCGTCGGATTTTACATAAGAAAATTGAGTTTGGTTGGAATAGGAGTTAGAAATTTTTTCCCTGTTCATGACGTCTCCCCTGCCAAATATCCAAAAAATGTGAAAATTTTTATTGCAATAACTTTTGATCTAATTGAAATTTTGAAAAGCGCTACATGTATTCGTGATCAGCGTCGGATTTTACATAAGAAAATTGAGTTTGGTTGGAATAGGAGTTAGAAATTTTTTCCCTGTTCATGACGTCTCCCCTGCCAAATATCCAAAAAATGTGAAAATTTTTATTGCAATAACTTTTGATCTAATTGAAATTTTGAAAAGCGCTACATGTATTCGTGATCAGCGTCGGATTTTACATAAGAAAATTGAGTTTGGTTGGAATAGGAGTTAGAAATTTTTTCCCTGTTCATGACGTCTCCCCTGCCAAATATCCAAAAAATGTGAAAATTTTTTATTGCAATAACTTTTGATCTAATTGAAATTTTGAAAAGCGCTACATGTATTCGTGATCAGCGTCGGATTTTACATAAGAAAATTGAGTTTGGTTGGAATAGGAGTTAGAAATTTTTTCCCTGTTCATGACGTCTCCCCTGCCAAATATCCAAAAAATGTGAAAATTTTTTATTGCAATAACTTTTGATCTAATTGAAATTTTGAAAAGCGCTACATGTATTCGTGATCAGCGTCGGATTTTACATAAGAAAATTGAGTTTGGTTGGAATAGGAGTTAGAAATTTTTTCCCTGTTCATGACGTCTCCCCTGCCAAATATCCAAAAAATGTGAAAATTTTTTATTGCAATAACTTTTGATCTAATTGAAATTTTGAAAAGCGCTACATGTATTCGTGATCAGCGTCGGATTTTACATAAGAAAATTGAGTTTGGTTGGAATAGGAGTTAGAAATTTTTTCCCTGTTCATGACGTCTCCCCTGCCAAATATCCAAAAAATGTGAAAATTTTTTATTGCAATAACTTTTGATCTAATTGAAATTTTGAAAAGCGCTACATGTATTCGTGATCAGCGTCGGATTTTACATAAGAAAATTGAGTTTGGTTGGAATAGGAGTTAGAAATTTTTTCCCTGTTCATGACGTCTCCCCTGCCAAATATCCAAAAAATGTGAAAATTTTTATTGCAATAACTTTTGATCTAATTGAAATTTTGAAAAGCGCTACATGTATTCGTGATCAGCGTCGGATTTTACATAAGAAAATTGAGTTTGGTTGGAATAGGAGTTAGAAATTTTTTCCCTGTTCATGACGTCTCCCCTGCCAAATATCCAAAAAATGTGAAAATTTTTTATTGCAATAACTTTTGATCTAATTGAAATTTTGAAAAGCGCTACATGTATTCGTGATCAGCGTCGGATTTTACATAAGAAAATTGAGTTTGGTTGGAATAGGAGTTAGAAATTTTTTCCCTGTTCATGACGTCTCCCCTGCCAAATATCCAAAAAATGTGAAAATTTTTTATTGCAATAACTTTTGATCTAATTGAAATTTTGAAAAGCGCTACATGTATTCGTGATCAGCGTCGGATTTTACATAAGAAAATTGAGTTTGGTTGGAATAGGAGTTAGAAATTTTTTCCCTGTTCATGACGTCTCCCCTGCCAAATATCCAAAAAATGTGAAAATTTTTTATTGCAATAACTTTTGATCTAATTGAAATTTTGAAAAGCGCTACATGTATTCGTGATCAGCGTCGGATTTTACATAAGAAAATTGAGTTTGGTTGGAATAGGAGTTAGAAATTTTTTCCCTGTTCATGACGTCTCCCCTGCCAAATATCCAAAAAATGTGAAAATTTTTTATTGCAATAACTTTTGATCTAATTGAAATTTTGAAAAGCGCTACATGTATTCGTGATCAGCGTCGGATTTTACATAAGAAAATTGAGTTTGGTTGGAATAGGAGTTAGAAATTTTTTCCCTGTTCATGACGTCTCCCCTGCCAAATATCCAAAAAATGTGAAAATTTTTTATTGCAATAACTTTTGATCTAATTGAAATTTTGAAAAGCGCTACATGTATTCGTGATCAGCGTCGGATTTTACATAAGAAAATTGAGTTTGGTTGGAATAGGAGTTAGAAATTTTTTCCCTGTTCATGACGTCTCCCCTGCCAAATATCCAAAAAATGTGAAAATTTTTTATTGCAATAACTTTTGATCTAATTGAAATTTTGAAAAGCGCTACATGTATTCGTGATCAGCGTCGGATTTTACATAAGAAAATTGAGTTTGGTTGGAATAGGAGTTAGAAATTTTTCCCTGTTCATGACGTCTCCCCTGCCAAATATCCAAAAAATGTGAAAATTTTTATTGCAATAACTTTTGATCTAATTGAAATTTTGAAAAGCGCTACATGTATTCGTGATCAGCGTCGGATTTTACATAAGAAAATTGAGTTTGGTTGGAATAGGAGTTAGAAATTTTTTCCCTGTTCATGACGTCTCCCCTGCCAAATATCCAAAAAATGTGAAAATTTTTATTGCAATAACTTTTGATCTAATTGAAATTTTGAAAAGCGCTACATGTATTCGTGATCAGCGTCGGATTTTACATAAGAAAATTGAGTTTGGTTGGAATAGGAGTTAGAAATTTTTTCCCTGTTCATGACGTCTCCCCTGCCAAATATCCAAAAAATGTGAAAATTTTTTATTGCAATAACTTTTGATCTAATTGAAATTTTGAAAAGCGCTACATGTATTCGTGATCAGCGTCGGATTTTACATAAGAAAATTGAGTTTGGTTGGAATAGGAGTTAGAAATTTTTCCCTGTTCATGACGTCTCCCCTGCCAAATATCCAAAAAATGTGAAATTTTTTATTGCAATAACTTTTGATCTAATTGAAATTTTGAAAAGCGCTACATGTATTCGTGATCAGCGTCGGATTTTACATAAGAAAATTGAGTTTGGTTGGAATAGGAGTTAGAAATTTTTTCCCTGTTCATGACGTCTCCCCTGCCAAATATCCAAAAAATGTGAAAATTTTTTATTGCAATAACTTTTGATCTAATTGAAATTTTGAAAAGCGCTACATGTATTCGTGATCAGCGTCGGATTTTACATAAGAAAATTGAGTTTGGTTGGAATAGGAGTTAGAAATTTTTCCCTGTTCATGACGTCTCCCCTGCCAAATATCCAAAAAATGTGAAAATTTTTTATTGCAATAACTTTTGATCTAATTGAAATTTTGAAAAGCGCTACATGTATTCGTGATCAGCGTCGGATTTTACATAAGAAAATTGAGTTTGGTTGGAATAGGAGTTAGAAATTTTTCCCTGTTCATGACGTCTCCCCTGCCAAATATCCAAAAAATGTGAAAATTTTTTATTGCAATAACTTTTGATCTAATTGAAATTTTGAAAAGCGCTACATGTATTCGTGATCAGCGTCGGATTTTACATAAGAAAATTGAGTTTGGTTGGAATAGGAGTTAGAAATTTTTTCCCTGTTCATGACGTCTCCCCTGCCAAATATCCAAAAAATGTGAAAATTTTTATTGCAATAACTTTTGATCTAATTGAAATTTTGAAAAGCGCTACATGTATTCGTGATCAGCGTCGGATTTTACATAAGAAAATTGAGTTTGGTTGGAATAGGAGTTAGAAATTTTTTCCCTGTTCATGACGTCTCCCCTGCCAAATATCCAAAAAATGTGAAAATTTTTTATTGCAATAACTTTTGATCTAATTGAAATTTTGAAAAGCGCTACATGTATTCGTGATCAGCGTCGGATTTTACATAAGAAAATTGAGTTTGGTTGGAATAGGAGTTAGAAATTTTTTCCCTGTTCATGACGTCTCCCCTGCCAAATATCCAAAAAATGTGAAATTTTTTATTGCAATAACTTTTGATCTAATTGAAATTTTGAAAAGCGCTACATGTATTCGTGATCAGCGTCGGATTTTACATAAGAAAATTGAGTTTGGTTGGAATAGGAGTTAGAAATTTTTCCCTGTTCATGACGTCTCCCCTGCCAAATATCCAAAAAATGTGAAAATTTTTTATTGCAATAACTTTTGATCTAATTGAAATTTTGAAAAGCGCTACATGTATTCGTGATCAGCGTCGGATTTTACATAAGAAAATTGAGTTTGGTTGGAATAGGAGTTAGAAATTTTTTCCCTGTTCATGACGTCTCCCCTGCCAAATATCCAAAAAATGTGAAAATTTTTTATTGCAATAACTTTTGATCTAATTGAAATTTTGAAAAGCGCTACATGTATTCGTGATCAGCGTCGGATTTTACATAAGAAAATTGAGTTTGGTTGGAATAGGAGTTAGAAATTTTTTCCCTGTTCATGACGTCTCCCCTGCCAAATATCCAAAAAATGTGAAATTTTTTATTGCAATAACTTTTGATCTAATTGAAATTTTGAAAAGCGCTACATGTATTCGTGATCAGCGTCGGATTTTACATAAGAAAATTGAGTTTGGTTGGAATAGGAGTTAGAAATTTTTCCCTGTTCATGACGTCTCCCCTGCCAAATATCCAAAAAATGTGAAAATTTTTTATTGCAATAACTTTTGATCTAATTGAAATTTTGAAAAGCGCTACATGTATTCGTGATCAGCGTCGGATTTTACATAAGAAAATTGAGTTTGGTTGGAATAGGAGTTAGAAATTTTTTCCCTGTTCATGACGTCTCCCCTGCCAAATATCCAAAAAATGTGAAAATTTTTTATTGCAATAACTTTTGATCTAATTGAAATTTTGAAAAGCGCTACATGTATTCGTGATCAGCGTCGGATTTTACATAAGAAAATTGAGTTTGGTTGGAATAGGAGTTAGAAATTTTTTCCCTGTTCATGACGTCTCCCCTGCCAAATATCCAAAAAATGTGAAAATTTTTTATTGCAATAACTTTTGATCTAATTGAAATTTTGAAAAGCGCTACATGTATTCGTGATCAGCGTCGGATTTTACATAAGAAAATTGAGTTTGGTTGGAATAGGAGTTAGAAATTTTTCCCTGTTCATGACGTCTCCCCTGCCAAATATCCAAAAAATGT
This sequence comes from Trichonephila clavata, assembly GCA_019973975.1. NCBI lineage: Eukaryota > Metazoa > Arthropoda > Arachnida > Araneae > Nephilidae > Trichonephila > Trichonephila clavata. Next base: position 16,411 of record BMAO01032970.1, read on the forward strand.
GAAAATTTTTTATTGCAATAACTTTTGATCTAATTGAAATTTTGAAAAGCGCTACATGTATTCGTGATCAGCGTCGGATTTTACATAAGAAAATTGAGTTTGGTTGGAATAGGAGTTAGAAATTTTTTCCCTGTTCATGACGTCTCCCCTGCCAAATATCCAAAAAATGTGAAAATTTTTTATTGCAATAACTTTTGATCTAATTGAAATTTTGAAAAGCGCTACATGTATTCGTGATCAGCGTCGGATTTTACATAAGAAAATTGAGTTTGGTTGGAATAGGAGTTAGAAATTTTTTCCCTGTTCATGACGTCTCCCCTGCCAAATATCCAAAAAATGTGAAAATTTTTATTGCAATAACTTTTGATCTAATTGAAATTTTGAAAAGCGCTACATGTATTCGTGATCAGCGTCGGATTTTACATAAGAAAATTGAGTTTGGTTGGAATAGGAGTTAGAAATTTTTTCCCTGTTCATGACGTCTCCCCTGCCAAATATCCAAAAAATGTGAAAATTTTTTATTGCAATAACTTTTGATCTAATTGAAATTTTGAAAAGCGCTACATGTATTCGTGATCAGCGTCGGATTTTACATAAGAAAATTGAGTTTGGTTGGAATAGGAGTTAGAAATTTTTCCCTGTTCATGACGTCTCCCCTGCCAAATATCCAAAAAATGTGAAAATTTTTTATTGCAATAACTTTTGATCTAATTGAAATTTTGAAAAGCGCTACATGTATTCGTGATCAGCGTCGGATTTTACATAAGAAAATTGAGTTTGGTTGGAATAGGAGTTAGAAATTTTTTCCCTGTTCATGACGTCTCCCCTGCCAAATATCCAAAAAATGTGAAATTTTTTATTGCAATAACTTTTGATCTAATTGAAATTTTGAAAAGCGCTACATGTATTCGTGATCAGCGTCGGATTTTACATAAGAAAATTGAGTTTGGTTGGAATAGGAGTTAGAAATTTTTTCCCTGTTCATGACGTCTCCCCTGCCAAATATCCAAAAAATGTGAAAATTTTTTATTGCAATAACTTTTGATCTAATTGAAATTTTGAAAAGCGCTACATGTATTCGTGATCAGCGTCGGATTTTACATAAGAAAATTGAGTTTGGTTGGAATAGGAGTTAGAAATTTTTTCCCTGTTCATGACGTCTCCCCTGCCAAATATCCAAAAAATGTGAAATTTTTTATTGCAATAACTTTTGATCTAATTGAAATTTTGAAAAGCGCTACATGTATTCGTGATCAGCGTCGGATTTTACATAAGAAAATTGAGTTTGGTTGGAATAGGAGTTAGAAATTTTTTCCCTGTTCATGACGTCTCCCCTGCCAAATATCCAAAAAATGTGAAAATTTTTATTGCAATAACTTTTGATCTAATTGAAATTTTGAAAAGCGCTACATGTATTCGTGATCAGCGTCGGATTTTACATAAGAAAATTGAGTTTGGTTGGAATAGGAGTTAGAAATTTTTTCCCTGTTCATGACGTCTCCCCTGCCAAATATCCAAAAAATGTGAAAATTTTTTATTGCAATAACTTTTGATCTAATTGAAATTTTGAAAAGCGCTACATGTATTCGTGATCAGCGTCGGATTTTACATAAGAAAATTGAGTTTGGTTGGAATAGGAGTTAGAAATTTTTTCCCTGTTCATGACGTCTCCCCTGCCAAATATCCAAAAAATGTGAAAATTTTTTATTGCAATAACTTTTGATCTAATTGAAATTTTGAAAAGCGCTACATGTATTCGTGATCAGCGTCGGATTTTACATAAGAAAATTGAGTTTGGTTGGAATAGGAGTTAGAAATTTTTCCCTGTTCATGACGTCTCCCCTGCCAAATATCCAAAAAATGTGAAAATTTTTTATTGCAATAACTTTTGATCTAATTGAAATTTTGAAAAGCGCTACATGTATTCGTGATCAGCGTCGGATTTTACATAAGAAAATTGAGTTTGGTTGGAATAGGAGTTAGAAATTTTTTCCCTGTTCATGACGTCTCCCCTGCCAAATATCCAAAAAATGTGAAAATTTTTATTGCAATAACTTTTGATCTAATTGAAATTTTGAAAAGCGCTACATGTATTCGTGATCAGCGTCGGATTTTACATAAGAAAATTGAGTTTGGTTGGAATAGGAGTTAGAAATTTTTTCCCTGTTCATGACGTCTCCCCTGCCAAATATCCAAAAAATGTGAAAATTTTTATTGCAATAACTTTTGATCTAATTGAAATTTTGAAAAGCGCTACATGTATTCGTGATCAGCGTCGGATTTTACATAAGAAAATTGAGTTTGGTTGGAATAGGAGTTAGAAATTTTTTCCCTGTTCATGACGTCTCCCCTGCCAAATATCCAAAAAATGTGAAAATTTTTTATTGCAATAACTTTTGATCTAATTGAAATTTTGAAAAGCGCTACATGTATTCGTGATCAGCGTCGGATTTTACATAAGAAAATTGAGTTTGGTTGGAATAGGAGTTAGAAATTTTTTCCCTGTTCATGACGTCTCCCCTGCCAAATATCCAAAAAATGTGAAAATTTTTATTGCAATAACTTTTGATCTAATTGAAATTTTGAAAAGCGCTACATGTATTCGTGATCAGCGTCGGATTTTACATAAGAAAATTGAGTTTGGTTGGAATAGGAGTTAGAAATTTTTTCCCTGTTCATGACGTCTCCCCTGCCAAATATCCAAAAAATGTGAAAATTTTTATTGCAATAACTTTTGATCTAATTGAAATTTTGAAAAGCGCTACATGTATTCGTGATCAGCGTCGGATTTACATAAGAAAATTGAGTTTGGTTGGAATAGGAGTTAGAAATTTTTCCCTGTTCATGACGTCTCCCTGCCAAATATCCAAAAAATGTGAAAATTTTTTATTGCAATAACTTTTGATCTAATTGAAATTTTGAAAAGCGCTACATGTATTCGTGATCAGCGTCGGATTTTACATAAGAAAATTGAGTTTGGTTGGAATAGGAGTTAGAAATTTTTCCCTGTTCATGACGTCTCCCCTGCCAAATATCCAAAAAATGTGAAAAATTTTTATTGCAATAACTTTTGATCTAATTGAAATTTTGAAAAGCGCTACATGTATTCGTGATCAGCGTCGGACTTTACATAAGAAAATTGAGTTTGGTTGGAATAGGAGTTAGAAATTTTTTCCCTGTTCATGACGTCTCCCCTGCCAAATATCCAAAAAATGTGAAAATTTTTATTGCAATAACTTTTGATCTAATTGAAATTTTGAAAAGAGCTACATGTATTCGTGATCAGCGTCGAATTGTACATAAGAAAATTGAGTTTGGTTGGAATAGGAGTTAGAAATTTTTTCCCTGTTCATGACGTCTCCCCTGCCCAAATATCCAAAAAATGTGAAAATTTTTATTGCAATAACTTTTGATCTAATTGAAATTTTGAAAAGCGCTACATGTATTCGTGATCAGCGTCGG
>BMAO01032971.1:0-27000 GCA_019973975.1 Trichonephila clavata
AAGAGAATCACCCAATTAATAAATATGTAGACAATTAACGATGTAAGCGAGATGGGAGAAGACTTTAAGATTCAATACACTTACTCAAAACAATAGCTCTGACTTCTTAGATATTTGATCTATATTCAATATCCCGTGACAGATCTTCACCGTAAGTAGTTCACTAATCAAATATTAAACATCCGCAATATTCCCATTCGATTTGATTAATAACTGCTCCTCTAGTAATCTATCCTATCTCTCTATCTAACCTGAAAGCATAGATTATATATAGTAGTCCTAATTTTTATATAATCACGTCTTCTTCTTCGAGGAGGAGTTTTATAATAAAATAATTTTTAAAGGCGAAAAATTCCCCAAGAGGATTATTAACAAAAAGGAGCTCGGATAGAGCCGTCACGAGCTATCGTGTCGCAGCTCTTTGCCGACCACTTTGTAGAATCAGGGAGTAGAATACACACTACTACGTTGCGAAGACATCTTCACAATCCAGGTCAGTATGCAAGACGACACATTGTGTGCGTCCTCCTCAACAGACGACAGAGAAGATCCCGCATATTGTAGGCAAGTGAACAGATTCCTCGACCGGTGGACCTCGAAGACAATTTGGGGTGACCGCCTGAAGATTAGCTGTTAGTAATTGTATACGGAAATATTCAAGATTGGCTTACAGTACGTGGACTAAGTCTTCTACTGACTGTATAATTACGAGAAATAACATTAGATGAAAATGTTTTATTTTTTAATGTATTTTGAATTGTTTGATAGTAAATGCATCATTAGAAGTTATTATATTTCAAGCTATTACTATGTCTGTACTTTGCGTTTTGCTTTAAACGCGTTTTCAAAAAAGTGAGTTTTTCATTTTGTTTACGTATGTAAGTACATATTCAGTATTTATTATTAAGTTATGATAAATATTGTTGACTTTTTTCTTACCTCACTACATCTACGACCCTGGGCAGTGTGCGCACTCGTGAATTTTTCAAAGGAGCCGTGGCTTAGTGGTCCAGGGTGGAATATCTACCATTCTTATATCCTACCTCAATACGCTACCAAATATATATATATATATATATATATATATATATATATATATATTCATTTTGTAGATTGTCTGGAACAAAGAACAGTAAGAAATAAATTATTGAATAAATAACTATAGTATTAATTAACACAAAAATTATTATTAACAAATACCTAATGAAATTTTACGTACTACATACAAGGGATTATAATCGATCGAAAAAAATCATGGGCTATGGAGGAAGGCCCGGACCCGTGGACCCCTTCCCCCATTTTGTGTGCCACTGATACTGGGTGGACCGCTACACATTGAAAAAATTAGAAGTAGCCCATACCCTGGAAAAGTCTGCCCACCCCTGGTGTAATATATTGGGATGAGATTCTTGATCCATATGTTCATCTATATGCTGGCCCTATTGGTAACGATTTAATTCTGACAGATGATATAGTTCGATATCACCAAGCTTAGGTTGTGGACGATTATTTTGAGTGTCACGGTTTGGACGGAGTTGAATTGCCAGCTCAATCTTCAACCCTGAATCCGATAAAACATTTTTGGAACTATATTGGAAGACAGGTTTTGCTGCCGTAACTCCTCCTGAGCTGTAACTGAGCTTACTCCGTCTCTGGTCTTCTCTTCCCATTTCGTTGTCCGATAACTTAATTAACAGCATGTAAAGTTCATTTCACCAATTCATTCAAGTTAGAGAGGTGTGTGTGTGTGTGAACACATTCCTTATTTTCATCCTTTTTTGTGATGTTTCTATGACATTTTACCACATAAAAATGTGATGTACTGTTTTCTCCAAGAGCGGACTTTTTCCACCATGAGTGGGTTTTTTTAAACTCATTTTTGAACTAAACTTATGTAGATTTCTATGACGCATTCAATAAACAACTACTCAATACACGTTTCCTTCAAATTTATTCCTTAATTTACAAATTAGGCGCAAAAAATGGTAGCACCATTTATTTTTGGAAGTTAGTACATATGCAGGACGAACGCGTGAAATTCTTAGAGATTATACTTTTCTTTTTCATTTTAATTATGTAATGTAATTTATTAATTAACTTTTTAATAATTTTCGTTACATGAAATGTCAATAAACTTTACAATAAAAAATTGAAAAAGCTTACGAAAATTAATGACTTATATATAATTTCTATATTGATTAAGATGAATAAAAACTATTTAGTTCTTTTAAAACAAATTCAGACATTAAAATTATAAATATTATTAAAATATTTTCGTGGTTTTTCAAATATTAGGAGTCATTTTTAAGCAAAATATTTTTTTTTGTTTTTGTTTTTACTTTTATATCTAATTGTTTTCAGCAAATGTATTTGAAAAATTTGAATTTTCGAAAGTATAAATCATCTTTACATTAAAAAAAAAATACTTCTAATTACACATGATATATACTCGGCATTTTCTTAAATATTATAATACGGATATTTAATTTGGAAAAAAGAATAACTATGTACTCAAATTACTTTTAGATTATAAATTTATATAGGAATGGTGGTTAGCGTAATCACTAATTACATAAAGTAATAAAATATATATATACAATTGTATAAGTAGTGATGTTTTATAAATTAAAAAGATCCAAAAGGTAGTTTTTCAAAAAAAATAAATTTTTTTGAAAGATTGATTATTCAAAATTTATACATAATAAGCAAAGTATCATATCAAAGAATTCAATATTCAAAAAAAATTTCCCTGTGTTTTCTAAATTTAAAAACAAATATAATAGTTAACTTTATATTTAAAAAAATTATTAAGTATAATTGAAAATAAGTAAAATCATATAAACGTTCAGTTGCACACAATTATGATTCCGTATTGGTGTTTAAAACCGTTCTACCAAAAACTGAGAAGCTCAATAATTCAATTCTCTTAATGTTTGCAACATACTTTCAAAACGTTGACTAAAATATACAACCTAAGTAGTTGTATAAGCAAACAAACAAAAACTTTGTTCTGAAAATATCAAATTCTATATTGAAAGCTAATCTGTTTCACATTTATAAAGTACTTACGCATACATTCAGCGCTTTCCATCATCCATATTCCAGCAGGATAATGCGTGCCCATACGGGGTACACAATGTTCAAGATTTCTTTTTTACCCATGAGATTGAATTGCTTCTTTGGCCTGCTTGTCTTCCCGATCTATCACCAATCGAAAACGTGTTGTGCATGCTTGCACAACGAATGGCTCGGGATACATCATCCTCTGATACACCACATCAACTTTGGCAATATGTGGAAGCCGGATGGACTTCTGTACTTCAAGGACACATCCAAAGCCTATTTGATTCTAGGCCGAGGCGTGTGGTATCGGTTATAGCCAATAAGGACGACTATACTAACTACTGATTATGTCATCATCCGCACGTCACAAGGGGCTATCATTTTAATTGTTTTGATCTTTGTACAACATGTTATCTGCCAAATAAATTTCACTGTGATATCTTTGGTCCTTCTTGGTGTTTCATTTTTTTATTATTATTATATATATGTATTCACTAAAATCTATATGTATAAATAAAAATGTGTGTATGTTAGTTATGCCTTCGTAAACCGTTCATATGATTGCGATGAAATTTGGGGAGTGATTGGACATGTGTCCGCGAAATGTTTCTGTGCTAATAAAATCGTCCTCTAAAGAGCGTTTCTGCGGCTTAAGGGGCGTTTGAGATATATATTCCCAGATTTAAACTATTAGAACAACAAATTTGAAACTTTGATACGTATGTTTCTGTCATGGAGAATAGAGGTCCTCTACAAAAAATGTTTTGCAAAAATTGACCCCTAAGGGTCGGCGTTAGACATAAATATTCCCGTTTTTGAACTACACTGTTGGCCACCGTAAATGCAACACCCTGAAGGAAGCACGCAAATAACATGAAATTTACATCATGCATTAGCGGAGGTGAGATATACAAATGATTAGAATTTCAGCGCAGACACACATCACGCACGCCTGTGGTGCCACCTCAAGGCGTTATTTAAGGCTTGAGATTTCGACGATTTCAAGTTCGGCAATTGTGTTTTTCTTGTGGTTTTTTATGTCTTGTAGAAAACAGCGATCAGCTTTAGATCAAGAATCCGAGTTCGACATAGGAAGGATAGAGAGAGAGGGGTCTACCGAGATTGTGGATTATCTTTCAGGGAAATCGGTAGTCGTGTTGGACGAAACCAAACAACTGAAATGCGGATATGTGACCGTTGGATGCAGGAGGGTACGACGGGCCAATGCGGTCGATCGTATCCACCTCAATGCACCACTTCACGTGAGGCAGGCAAATTGTGCGCATGGCAGTGACGGATCGCTCAGTCACATCACAAACCATAGCACAGCACGTTGAGTCTGTAACGCATCATTCAGTGTCTGCGCATACCATTCGACGCCATTTACAGCAGAGTGGTCTGTCCGCAAGACGTCCATTGCTTGATCTACCCTTGACGCAGAACCACAGACGTCTCCGCCGCCAATGGTGCGATGAAAGAAGGATGTGGGTGGCAGAATGGAATGAAGTTGTCCTTACTGACGAGTCACGCATCTGTCTGCAACACCACGGTGGTCGGATTCGAGTCTGGAGACACCGTGGAGAGAGGATGCTGAACAGCTGCGTTATTCACCACCCACTGGTCCTGCAATGGGTATTATGGTATGGAGTGGTGTTGGATATCACTCTCGCACTCCTCTAGTACGCATTGCCGGTACTTTAAACAACCAGCGCTACATCTCCGAGGTGTTGGAGCCAGTTGTCTTCCTTACCTTCAGGGCTTGGCCACAGCCATATTTCAACATGATAATGCGCGATCACACGTGGTACGCATTGTCCAAAGGTTCTTCGTCAATCACCAGATTGAATTGCTTCCCTGGCCGGCTTGCTCTCCGGATCTTTCGCCGATAGAAAACATGTGGTCCATGGTTGCTCAACGAATGACCCAGATTGCAGCCCAGCTTCTACACCAGATCAACTTTGGCAACGTTTGGAAGCTGCTTGGTCTGCTGTACCACAATAGCCCATCCAAAGTCTCTTTGAATCTATGCCGAGGCGTGTGGCTTCCTATGGGAGAGAGGGAATATTATGCGGAAAATTAATTTTAAAAAAATACCTATTTTCGAGCTTCTAAAACTACAGCAATGAAATTTGTTTTGTATGTTATATTGTAGGTTAAAGGGTTAGAGATAACTAATAATTAACAGATAAAAATATTTATTTTTACAATAACTAATTAAAATGCGACAAAACAATAACGATTTTAAAAACGTAAAAAGCATGAAAAAAAAAAAAAAAAAAAAAAAAAAAAAAAAAAAAAAAAAAAAAGCCTGCGTAAGGCCTCAATGCCTTTCAATATTTTGAAGATGGATTATTTCTCTGTCGTCGTGGGTGTGTCTCTCCCGTCTCTTTCTTCTCTGTCTCTGAGTGATTGCCACTCGCCTCCTTCCGAAGGCAGCTAGCTGGCTTACGTGTCAGGGGCATGCAGTGGCGCCCCCTTTACATGTATGTCTCAGTTGGTGAGTAGAACGGGTCCTACAGAAATCGACTCTCAAAGCTGGTTACTGGAGATTATGGATAAAAAAAAAATTCCGTTTTTGATCTATTAGATTTAGACTTTAATTCTGGCAAGCATGTTTATTTTATTGAGTAGAGATCCACTAAAATTGGTTTTTGGGAAAATTCACTTGGGAGTGAGTTACGAGAGAGTAAGATATAATATTACTTCAATTTTAGAAATTATTACTTGGAAGCTCTTTGCCCCTTTTAAATCAAGATTTATAAGAATATTTTTCAATACAATTGGATTCTTAATGCTAAAGTATGAATAATTTATATATAAAAACAGTATATATTCATAAAACATCATGAAATACCCAACCAAGCGGGTGGTTAACGGCTAGTATTTAAATAAAAAGGATGCTAAGAGAAAATATAAGAGAAGTATTTAAAAATAGAGGAAATGCTTCTTTTTAAAATTAATGCAGGTTTACACTTTTAATCAAAGTAAAAAAAAATCTAAAATAGCCAAATATCGTTATATACCTTTTAAAATTTTTACGAAACATAATATTCTTAGCGTTCCAGACACAATCATTCCATACTAAAAATGTGTTCATTGACTTAAAACTAGTATTTTTTTTTCGAGTTTTTTTTTACTAACTACAAAAATACTGCTAATTACAGGTAAAATCTGAAGAAAATCACATCTTTTTAAAAACTATTCTTTTCTTAGACGAAACCTTAATAATTCAACACTATACAAAGAAATGAACTTCTCTATAAGAATTAACTAAAGAAGAAAAACATGTACACTAGTTTCGGGAAGATATATAGGTTGTTATAGCGCATCTTTTACTAACCAAGTGGGGTTTCGTGGTAGAATGCTCTAATCACTGCAAATAAATTCTGCTAAACTCAATTCATGACCAGCCAGATAATTTTTATGCTTTTAATAACTCTCTATATACATATTTACAAAGTTTAGTGCGAGTTCTGCCTATTCATTCAAATACTAACAACTACTAGTAAACGAAGCAGACATTAACTTGGCAAAACTAATACAGAACTGAATCGGATCCGAAACAAAACACATTTCTTATATACAAAGAAAGCGGGAGAGCCATCTAGTGTGCTTTTCGCCACAGTTGTATTTTTAACTACAAACGGAGGCTCAAGCAACTGAGAGTACATGTTGCCTTTACTTGATAAATTTAAATTTTAATACAAATAATGCGTTACCGAGAAGTACAAACATGTTTTATTTTTACAAACAACAAATGATTTAATTTAAAGTAAAAATAAAGAACAATCAACAAAGAAAATTCTAAATTGAAAAGTTTCAGAAGCATTTTTTTAAAAAAATAAACTTATACATGTAACTTAACTTAGTAGCGCAACAGCCCATGAGAGCCAAGGTCTACTGTACCCATATCAGTATACGTGACCTTGGGCCCTGATTTGCATGGGCTGATATTCTGATCAGGTGGTCAGTCTGACGTGAAACCCCCAGTGTTAAGTTCAAAAGAAAGCTTGGTACTCATTCATCGACCCGCTGAAGGGATGAAACGCTGAGTCGATCTTGCCCAGTCCGAGGTTTGAATACCAGACCTGTGGTGTGGAAGTGCGATGCACTACCAATCAGCCTCTGTGCTACATACATATACCTATAAAGGCCTAAGAAAAGTGAGGTATACCATAGAATTTTTTCTAATATCTCACATACAAAGAAAGTGGGAATATTTAGTTACATGTCCTTTGGCTTTTATGTGGGCTTCTGAACGTCGTGGTACCGATTCGACCAACTTTTTGGTGGTATCTGAATACTTTATCCGATTCTTCTTGCAGCCCTTATTTCAGACGGGTTCGCTCCTATTTTTTTCTTTCTGTTTTGGTTTTTAGACTACTGTTTCGAGTTTATGTTTTATTTGTATTGAAAGTGTGTTGTGTTGTAAGTTGAATTTCTCAAATAAAAGTTAGGTGTACTTTTAATTGTTTGAGTGGCATTGCATATAATTTTACAGACTTCCAACAATTGTATTTATATAAATAATCCTGTGGCCGTGGGTAGCCTAGTGGTTAGAGCATTGGACTCCAGACCGGAAGGTCTGGGTTCGATGCCCGATGCCACCAAATGCCCGCCGAATATATACGGCGAACGTGCTCGTTAAATCAGTGGGTCCAAATGGTGTCGCCATCTATCGTGCTGCACCGAGCAAAATCGAACTGTCACCTTCATGGGGGCTCAAAAGCTTAGGCTAAGCGACAGGCTTAAAATTCTAGCCCTTAGCCGCGATGAATTTCGTGGACCTTGATCTGATGTTACTGTCGATTAGGTGGCATAAACAACAACATATAAATAATCCTTTTAGATAAATTTTTACTTGACACAAATGATTAAGTTGCAACGATTTGAACTCATAGATAGTCCTACTTATCAGTGTTTTTTCTACTATAAGTGGCCAAAGTAACCGAGTGGTTATCGTTACTGTATTTTCGAAAAGTGGGTTCGAGCCCAGGTAGCTTTGAAAATGTATTACAGGAAAACGGAATATGAAAGAAATAGAATATATAGGAGAAAACATATACATATGAAAACGTACATATGCCGTGGCCTTAAGTCCTCACTATAGTGAAGTTTTTATACTTCCACACCAAAGTGAGAAATTTTATGCGAATAGGAACAATTTTGATTTAATTCGGATATAATTCCTCCTTTTTGTGAATTATTACTTATGCTACACAGTGTATAATAACATAAAAGACCAAACGTGTGTGTAAGCATATGTTCATTGTTCATTGTCTTGTTATTGAACACATCTGTTTTTTGCTACTTTTGTTAAACTAAATCAGATTTAAGTGATTAGGAATAATAATTTTCTTAAAAATGCACATTTTTAATATGACGGCAAAATAATTTCGTATGTTATTAAGTCTATATAAACACACAGAACAGCAAATTTATAAATCCCCCCCCCCTGGAATTTTTAAGAAATGCTGCTATCATCTTATATGGAATAAAACTGGGGTTTGTTTCCCGGGTTTTTTGGAAATTATAAGATTTCCATACTTTTTTTATTCCCAGGAACTCTCGGGAACGACACGGGGTTGAAATAATTTGAAGTACTAGTTTTGACTTGACTGTGGATTTCAACCTCCGATATAAATTTTAGCTGACCGCAATGTTTAAATTTTCGATCATTCATCCCCAAAACCTTGAAAGGCGAAACGTCCGCTTAAGTAGGTAAGAGTGTAATAAGAAACAGTAAAACCCACATAGGGTTGGGGAAAATTTTTGCAGCTTGCCATAGGAACGAGCAAATACATGAAATATTGATTAGTTCCTGTATGTCTCTCTCGAACATCTCTAAGTTAACTAAAAGTATTCGGTTTTTAAACAATTATTACTTTGTAGTCTAACCGCTCAACTATTTTGATGAAGTATTTATATCTTGATTTAAATTAACAACGGAAGTACTTATACTTAAAACTGTTATTTATTTAAAAATGTTTTTCCGAAACTTGTCTTCAATACAAACTATTTAATTGAATCAGCAGTTTGAAGAAGGGAATGAATTCCCAAACTGTTTGGAAGGGGAAGATTTTCAAAAAATCTCCGAACTTTTCTTATTATTGTTTTTTTTTAAAGCAAACTTTTGTCTGAGATTCTTTCATCAAAATTTAGCTATTTTTAAGTAACAAAAATATTTCAATTTCATAAACAAGAAATCAGTTACATAAACAAAAGCTCTTAAATACAAGAATTAACGCATTTAATTCTTATTTAAATAGTTTAATTATTTTTAACTTAACTCAAATAAATTTAATACACAAATAAATTTCCAAGTATTTGTGTGTGTTGATATATATATATCTTAGTAGAAAAATTAGAAAAATATTTGATTCAAGATTGATGAAAAAGTATAATATTTATATTTTCTCAAATTACACTTCAAAAATTAATAATTAACATATTTTTTTATTTTTTGTATTTTTAGCTGAATTGTATAATTGAGTATAAATCTTGGAATTTATATATATAGATATATATATCTTTATTTTATAAAATTTTTATTGATATCAATTAAAAATAACTTGTCCTAATTTTTTTGAAATTTTGATGCATTTACAGGACTTTTCGGAAATTCTCGGGAATAAAAAAACCCCCAGAAATCAGAAACCCTAAGTAAATCCTTTAAAATTATTAAACTGTAAAATTAAATCGTTAAGCTGCTTTAGATATTACCAGAACATTAACATGAAAAACGTTAAAACTATTTTATACATCAAGAGTTTTATTAATCCTAAGATTTGAAAGAATCCAATGAGAAGTATTTTTGAAGACTTCCATGTAAACCTCGTATAAAAGTTCACAAAACTTCACATATATCCTATTGATCAGAATAAAAGGTATTAAATGGCTTATTACGCGAAGACTAGACTAGACTAGACGATTTTTTTAAAAGTTTCTTTCAATATTTCGATTTCCTGGAATAATTATTTGAAAACGTAACTTAATATTCTATTTTTCTTTGAAGTATATAATTTAAAAGCAATTTCGTACTTTTTATTTTATCATTTGATTGCGTTTCTAAGATAGAAATAAGAATTTACGAGAGATACTGGAAAATACACAGCCTGTTAAATGAGAAAAATTTCGCATGATTATAATGTAGCTTTTCCTGTAAGTCAGTAGCTTATCCCATAAAAATTAATTAATATTGAATTTTTCCAACAATAAAGAGTAAATACATTTTTAGAATTTGGAAAATACTCTTTAAATTTTATATTTGTAAAAATAGTGTTCGCTGCTCTTTGAAATTATAATTTTTAATTGAATTCATTGTCTTAAATGAATGAAGGATTTCTATAAAATTGCATTTAGTACATTTTTAGTTACTTTATTTAAAAATTTCAGCCTTGTAGTTTTCTTACTAATTAGTTATAAAAAACTTCACAAGTTAATATTCACCAAAACTATTTCTTTCTAAAATATAATATTAAAATATTTTCGGTTAAATTTATCACGCTCCTTTTATTGATGCAAAAATATTTAATGTATAGCAAATTAAATTAAATTTTAACATTAAAGAGTAGAATATATTTGAAACTTTATTTATATATATGCATTTTATTATTATCAAGTGCAGAAAAACGATAAACTACACCTTAGAAAAGCATAATCATTTTTATTACAAGTGTTTACAATTAATTCTTTTGAAATAGATTGCTCTTTTAAATCGAAAAATGTTTTAAAATAATGAAGATGTCCCTGCAATAAAGGCTTTGATGAAACTAAGCATTTCTACTTATTTATTTATTCGATAAAATGACACAAAACACGCTATAAACATATTCAAAATTTAAGTTCTTTCAAGCAGACAAATAGTAAAATATGCAATAATAAACGGAATTGATTTTCTACTTAAAATAAGCTTTGTGTAATGTTTTTGTTATTGCTTTAAATTCAAAATGAGTTCAAAGTTACAATTCGCACCAAGAAATCTAGATTGATTGACTGATTGTTTATACACGTCACACAATGAAGGAATCTGAGGGCTAATGGCGATATACTTTTTAATTTTCAGTCACGGTCATGTGACGACGACAAAACCTGGCAGCCATCTAAACTTACACATCACATCAGGTGGGGTTTTAAGCATTGACAGCTTAAACACACATCGGTACCCACGACGTTGTTTGGAGTTACTAGGACATATTTCACATTCTTAACATTGTAGCGCTTTCATTTGATTTAAATTACGTCACACTCTGGAACAACGCCAAGGCTATTGGCCTCGTCATTTTGCTCCTTGGGCATCTGAGGAGAACGACAACTGAGCTATGAAATCCTCCTTTCTAAACTCGCACTTCATACTAACGTAAGATCCCAGAATGGTATGCCATCAGGAATAATGCAATCGTTTGCAGGATGCCATTGACATGTGGTTGAGGTGTTAAAAATATGCGCAGGATACCTAAAAAAGGGACTTGCTGTCGTACAGACAGTACTCTACATCATTACATCTGTAGTAACATCTGCATGCGGATGTAAAATAACGGTTGAAAGTAACCGTTATCATCACTTTTTCTACACAGATTTCTTGGTCATATGCTCTTAAGCTGAAGCGAGACTCATTAAGTCCAAAATTCAAAACTAGTGTGTTAGAAACAACACAGACCGATTCAGAAGACTGCCGATATTATGGGGAAGTATCAATATATATGGTAATATATATATCAAGTATAATGGCTGCCCCAAAAAAAAGGATGTTGAAAGGTAACGTGGATGAAATGTAATAGGCTGTAGCAATTTGGATAGTGTACAATGTCGTTTGAGGCTGTTAGGGTGTGTATTAATATCATCCGACCTTCTCTCAAATTTGCTTATCGTGGCTTTTTAGACCCTTCATCCCGCCGGCGAGTTCCTTAGAGTAACTATTGTTTCCTGTACCTTTTGTACAGATGTGTCTGCACAATGAAGATAGCTATATATTGCTCAGTATGACCAAATGGAATCGTTCTGACTATGAGACCACTTTGGAGATTTTGTATTTGGGTGTACAATCTTTAAAATGTCGTAAGAACATCTTCGGTTGTATCTCCAAAGAACCAACGTTGACAGCAAGAAGAGAAAAAACACTGCAATAAATTCTGTAGTTTACAATTTTATTCGTAATTGCGCAATAAAAGCGCGTGCCAGACCAAAGTTAAAAATCACTGAACTTTAAAAGTTAAATTCTTTTATAACCAAAATTAGCAAAGGAGTTTTCTTTTAAAATTTCGAGACGGTCTAGTTGCCTTTTTTTAGGAAGGATTTTCTTCGTGTTGGGTTTAAATAAAATTGTTTACTATTTTATATGCTGCCACCTCAACTGAAACTTGAAAAAATGATTTAAGGTATCCGACTACTTGCGATAACTTTTATTAGAAAGAAAATGAAAATATGGGGATTTTTTGTTTTTTTTATATTTGTTTAGTACATTTTAAGAAAAATATGTTAAAATTAAGAAGAGAAAAAAACATTATTATTACTAAAATGGGGAAAAAATTGGTAAAAATAACATAAACGCGGGCAATTCTGTACCAAAAGTGTATGAACAAATTCTAAATTTTTCAATTCTGATATGTTGCTATGTTATTCATTTTTGAAATAAATTTCAGGATAAGAGATATTTTAATTTTTACAAAAAATAGATCACTTTATCTTAGTTATTATATGAAATTTCTTAATAATAAACTGTTTATATTATAATGAGGGACTGCAAATTTTGTAATAAAATAGTGATTGATAAATCTAAAAGTCTGTCCCCGTTTGAGCATTTAAAAAAAAACACATTTCTATTAAAATGCTTTTTAAAGTATGATATCTTGCTTAAATTAATGGCATCTGCTTTTACTAAGACACTTATAGTTTTTTCTACTTTTGAGCGGAAAATAATAAACTTGTTATTTTTACAAAGCTAATAAAATAGCTTTTAAAATAAAATCATAAAGAAATTGTTAATTTTTGGCAAAGTTCATAATTTTAGGGTAGTCGGATACCTTAATGTTAAGTTGAAATTTGAGCCGTGACTTGTAGTTTGTTGTATATTATTCTTCTAATTCAAATTATTGTTAATATCTAGTCGTCAATAAAATATCTTTGGGATAATTATGTGTGCATATTATTTTGGCATACTCTTTTATTATTTCTGAAAAATGACGAATCTCTCTTGTATCTTGTTAAAACGAACTGAAAGCGGTATATCAATTTATGAAAATAAGACAGATCTCACAAGCAATAAATATTTGAAAAAACTCATTTGGACAGTGTCAATGCATGATTTGAGTTCAATTTCAAATAACCCTGGCAAATTTATAAAAAACAGTTTAGAAAATTCTGCGTGTTTTTATTTCTTCGGAAGAAAATAAATATTCCAAAAAGAATAAATTTTTTCTCCTCCTCTAAAGTCATATTTTAGCATTTTTATTGATGGAAATTTTAGTACGCCTAATTATCAAATGTTTGAAATTAATTAGATACAAATATCAGTTTCTGAAATGTTAAAAAGATATATTAATTGCTGTCAAGATATAAATAATATTGCCCTTTTGAAATTAATGCAATTTAATTAATATCGTTTTAGAAGTGTGTACAAGTAATAAATATTAAATTTTTCTGTACACGAGATACCATTAAGACTTGACTTTGTATGTCTTCCTTTTTAATTTAATGTAAATGCCCTATTTTTCTTGATATAGTCCTCGGGACTAAAAAGTTGTTACATGAGCTCAGAATTTTTTGTTGAAAATTGTTAAAATGGTCTATCATTCATATTAATCTGGCCATGCCTTCTAAAAAATCATTTTTTTTTTAATTAGAATTGCTTTATGAAAGATATTTATTGGTTTCCTGATTGCAAAAGTGTATTTAAAAGGTAGTATCTTTTATCATAATAAATTTAATTTAAATGGGCGTAAATTAAGTCTTATATTTATACATGTGGAAAAGAAAGTATATAAATAAAATTAATAAAATAATAATTTACCCTATATTATCTTTTCTACTACGAATTGACAGAATATATTTTCGAAATAATTATCTTCGTTCTCTCCCCTGCCCCAATTTCACGCAATTACTTTACCTTTAATTAAAAAAATAAAAAATAGTAATTTAATTATATTTATACATGTGGAAAAGAAAGTATATAAATAAAATTAATAAAATAATAATTTAACCTTATTATCTTTTCTACTATGTATTGATAGAATATACTTTCGGAATAATTATCTTCGTTCTCTCCCCTGCCCCAATGTCACGCAATTACTTTACCTTTAATTACAAAAATAAAAAATAGTAATTTAATTATAATTGCCTACGTATAAGAAGGAAAATATTAGAGAAAAGTTATAATAGTAATTTGAAATTCCGTACAAAGAAAAAATAATATAAATTGTAAGTCATTACAATGAATGATCTCATTTATGCTATGTAAAACCTCTTCAAATATACCGGAAAAAAAGCTTTAAGGAAGCAGACGTTCTAATACAAAAATTGCAAATAACGAAGGTTTAAAATTTTGGTAATGACTACGTTATAAATGTTTGGTCCTTTTTTAATTGATGGCCTCGGCCATCCATTAATGTGAGAGGGTTAGAAGGAAGGTTATCTCTAGTCAATGCAAACTTTGTTTATTATCAATTCTGAACGAGGACACAAATTCAACAACCTAAACTAAGAAATGCACCATTGTTAAATATGGGAAGCAATAGTGAGGTAGACGAAATGCTAGGGGAATTAAAAATAAATCGGATCACTAACGTCCTGTCAATACACCTTCTAAATCAAATCGATCTAATCCAATTTAACTCTTAATTGACCAGATCGTCAATCTTAATATTAATCAAACTACGAAGTGCTCTCGCCTAGCTTCACGCTAATCTATCACTGCTAGTCTTTAGCAGCCTATATATAACTGCACTCTCTCCTACTCGAAAGTTTAATATTTAAATACAAGCCATGATTTGCATAATCACATCTTTTCCTTCGGAGGTAAATTTTCAATAGAATAATTTTTAAAGACCCAATATTCCCCAAGAGGACTATTAGCAAGAAGAACGTGAATAGACCCGTTACAATTTATCATTGAAAAAAATTCAAGTTTTTTAAGAAAATAATAGAAATTTTTAATCCTTAGGCTTTCTGCCGATAAAGTAAAAACGTTTAAGGTTAATTAATGTCAATATTCGGACTGTTTCCAATCTGACAAAGCAAAAAATTTACAAAGAAATTTTTTCCCAGGTTTTCAAGTATTATTTTAAATTTTAACAATTATATTCTTAAAAATTAACAATAAAATAATATTTAATATTATTAAAATATTCAAAAATAAATACAGTTAGTTAACATAAAAATTATAGTAAGATTTATATAAATATTATAATTTTATATTTAGAAATTACAAATGGCTAAATATAAAATTATAAAATTCCCCTTATAAATTAAATAATAATTATTTTTCAATACATAATTTGTTCCATACATTTTATTATAAGTTAGTTATTTATTAAACTGATTTTCTTAAAAATCTGACTTTACTCGTGCAGATATTAGTTGGAGGGAGAAAAAACAATTACTGTACTCCAATAAATAAAAATGAAATTTGAAATATTTAAAGTATTACCTTTATTTTATTAATTATTTCCTTTGATACGTGTATGACACTTCAAAGGGCAAATATTATACTAAATTTTGAATTTTTAATAAAAAAAGGAATTGAATACTGTTCAACATTCAACTCAAAAATACATTTTGGAGTATAAATAAGCAGAATTATATTTAAACCAAATGCTTCAAGAGTCATTCTGTTTGTCATTCATATATCGCATTTCCACCTCTACTTACAATTTCGTGTTCTTTTAAAACTTTGGACCGATATACATTTTTAAACCTTTATTTTTCAGCCATCTTTTCCTTCTTTCTAACATTTTTTTAAATTTGTATTTCAACATCCGGTTTGTTAATGCTTACATAAATCATTTTACTATAACTTTCGCCGACATTAAACGTTAGAACAACACTTTTTAAAAAAATTTCCGCTTGCCTTTCATATTTGATTAATGGGTAGGATGATTAATTAAAAGGTAGATTTAGGTGCTCTACTTTCTAAATTAGGATGAATTGCTTCGCGGAGCAATCATTTTTTTAAAAAAGTTTGTTTCTAAAATTGCCTCCGAGTCATACTGTTTCATCAAAATATAATGCCTTGAAAAAATATTTTTTCAGTAATGTTTAGGTCAAATATCTAAATGTTAAGCGTCAGGCATTTTTTTATAATTTCTTTAATACATTTGTAAACATTATCGTTTTTATTAAATAAATTATTCTATTTAGAAACTAAATGAATGATGTATTAGTTATATTTTAGCTTAGATACAAATAATGAAATTGATAATTGCATCAAATTACTTTTTTCCAAATTGCTTTGGATGTGATCTCATTTTACCATTGTATTTGATATTTAGACTACAACTGTCGAGGCTTTAAGTCCTCCCGTTGGCGTGGTGTGGAGGTTCGGAGATGGAGGTGCCAGTTCAAGTGCTGTCCTCTGTATTTCATCATGGTTCAAACTTATGACCTCCATCACTAATAGTTTCTTTAAAATTCGAAGTGAAGGAACAATCCCTCCCAGAACATTTAGAATATTTTTCCCTGCTTTTTTTGGAGTGAGTGAGTGAACATGAACGTCACACTATTCAGCTACTCGAGAGTTTTTGGCAATGACGGCACCTGAGTTGGTACCCCTCTCCTATCTTGCACACCACACCAACTGGAGGACGTTTCAGCCTTGACATATTTAACATTCGTTGGCGGCGGATCTTCAGTGGTACAAGGCTCGAAATCATAACAGACCGGCCACCAGTAAGTTACTTTTGACCACTAGGCTACTGCGGCCGCTACTTTCTGTGAAGTCACGAATTTATATATTCTTACCTAAAGCGATTTATAAACAACTACATAATAAATGTATAGTAAATTACATTAAATATTTGATGAGTGGATCAGTACAAATGCACCTAAACTTTTGGTGCCATTTAATAGGAAATATGTAAACTACAATGTCATGGCGTAACGTTTGCGTGTATGCGTGCGTGTGTGTGCGCGCGCGCGCGTTTGTGTGTGTGTGAGAGAGAGAGAGGGAGAGAGAGATTATATCATGGCATTTGTAGATCGATTTTTGTTAAAACTCTATTCGCATTTTACTTACCTTTTAGATAATTTTTATTTTTGGTTTCTTATTATTTAAATACTTTATTTTGTTTAATTTTTATTATATTAATTTTATTTATACTAGTTAATATTGTTCTCTATTTTATTTGAATTAGGTAGTTTTTAAAAAAAAATTTTATTATCACCTTTTTTGTTTCATATGAAAAATGTTTTCTTAAATGGAGGCTGGATTGAATCTGTGGCTAGCAGACAGTTAAGCTGCTCATTTTGTAATCGAGTCTTTACTCGGCCTTACTGTTTGAAAAAACATTTAAGAGTAAAAACAGTTGACCATAAGTAGTGTACCAATGAATATGAGAAAATTATAATTAAAAGATACTTTTAAAAAGGATAAGTTATAACATATTTCTTACTTCTTTAGAAAAAATGTAAAATTTAAATTTAGTTGAATTAATTTAAATTTTATGTATAAATTGAGGTTATATTTCAAATATTGTATGCTTTTATTTTTTTCGAGCAGAGAAAAATTAAATATATTTTAATGAAATTTACAAAATTTCTTATGTTTGTCTTTTTTAGTCATTTTGATTTTATTTTAACTAGGAGAGGTATGTCCTGTATGCCTAGTGGCAGACCAACCCCTATTGTACAAATTACACAACTGTTCATACTCACTGCTCAAATTGCAAAGCTGTAACGCACATGCATTATGTAGTTCGAATAATTTGTCATTGATGTGCTCCCTCGTACGGAAAGTATCTCTCATTGTCTCCAATCATTAACAGGTACACAAAAAAATGCATGAAAATCAGTTTGCATCAAGTTGGCATTGTTTTTGGTGACCAAATTTGGCGATTTGGCTACCATTTTTGGCAACTTTGTGAACATATGGAAAACTTTCTAGGTGCATTTGCGCTCTCCTGGCCTATTCAGAAAATCTAGATATGAATGTAAGCATCCCTGATTAATTTAAATAAATTCAAAAGGGATATAATTTTTCCGAAAAATACTAGAAATCGTATAGCATAATAATATCAAGATATATCTAAGGGAGTAAAATTATTATTTTAAAGTGAGATGAGCAATAATATCATTAAACTGTATGAATATTGGTGATTCTTCCATGGCAAATTTGTGATCGTCGTAGCCAAGTGCTGATGGTCGCGATTTATGCTCGCCGTTGTTTCTGACGAGTTGTAGGCTCGATTCCTGATACCATTAAAGACTTTTCGCATAGAAAGAAGGATTCACGTTATATTTTTCAAGGCTCATTGGCCTGGTGTGAAAGCTTGGGAGAGTGTGGTAACTCCTGTAATTTCGTCTTTCAAATTTATGAATTTTGCTGCCCTCGAGTTGTTTCAAAATGCATACGACGTTAATCAATTAATCTGGAATAAAGTAAGAGTAATACAATTTAATATAAACATCACTGCTTTTTAACTCTAAAATAAAACACGTGCTAAAACATGAAAAAGGTTTTAAATTTTTTTTCTTCTTTTAATTTCTGACAAACTAGGCTCAAATAAGGCATAACAATCTCGCATTGATTTATGTCTTGAAAAAATTGATATATATTTGATCCGTTTTATATTCATTCATTATAGGTTCCTGTTGAGAAAACATTCAATTAGGTACATAAAAAAATATTCTATATAATAGTATTCACCCCCTCTGTGGTTAAACTTTTCAGCAGCAAAAATCTTGGAGGGGTGAGGAAAAAAATATGATCAGGAAACACAAACACACTTGGCGATGATTTACACATTAAGTACTTCATTATCCAAAGAAGTGTCAAAATGGGAGCGGAACATACTAGAAGGGAAAGAATTGAAAAATAAAAGCCTCTTTAAGTTTCCGTACAACTCCGGATGTGTTTGTTTTACATTTTATCCCACTAATTACAAAAGGGCTGGCTCATAATTCAAAAGAGGCTCAGAAGAACCTTGAACATTTTCGAAAAGAGGTGCTTTCTTTTTATGCTAAGAGTGAAAAAGGAGCTGAAAACTCGTATATAATAGTTTTTTTAAAAGTATTGTAGCGAGTTTGGTAGAGATGTGTTTTTTTTTAATACAGAGTCTCCCAAACTTTTTTTTGTCTGATAGACCCCTTGCCATGTTTTTTGATTTGGTGTAGATCCCTACTTACGTGATATTGAATTTTTGCAAATTGTGCTTATGACAGCTGGTACAGAGCTACTTAATTTAAAGATTAAAATTTCTAACTGTAGTGAAGTTGGTAAACCGTGAAACTTAAGGAACATATGTTAATTAATTTAAAATTTAAGTGATACATAAAATAACTGATTAAAAAATGTTTATAATGATAGGGATGAAAATCTGGTGCTTCAATAACAAATTTTCAACCTTTGTCATCAATCTTGTCAGGTTTAACCCAAAATTTCCTCGGTTAGTAGTGTCCAGGCGGCAACCACGTTGAAACTCCTTCTCACTAAGAAAAGAAACTAAAAACTTTTTCCAATACTCTATAATTCGAGATGAATGACAGGTACTCTTTAAAGCCAGAATTGTTGCTGAGATCCGTTTCTAAACTTTACTTTAAGATCTCCGTTACTTCTTATTCCAATAACTTCCTCTTGTAATATGACCTTTTTTTCAATGTGGCCATACGAATTCATTGCCTTCTGTGGTAATTACCAAGTAAATGCGTTCTCAAACCTAGATTCAAAATCTGAATAAAGGGAATTTAAATGTTGAACGTAGGTTAAAATGTCATTTTCCTGGCAGATTGTCTGTGACCAATTTAGAAACTAGATATAAAATTCGCTACTTCTAATATTATACTCCTTTAGCTTAATTATGGCAAGAAAAGCTGAAATGAGGATCCTTAGTTTTAATAAAATTTATGCTGCCTTATAACTGCAAATTGGCCTCATTAAATTTAATAAATAAATGTGTTAAATAGGTAAAATCTGGTTTCCATTTGGTTAATTTTTTCTTTAAAATATAAAATCACGATCTGGTTTAATGAGAACAACTGTCGTAGTCCATTTACACTTCATGGGCACCCAAATAATTTTCTTGCTGTCGTGGACCTCTTGCAGGTTGTAATACACCCCTGGAGTTTATATAGACCACTTTGGGAATCACTACTTTCATATTTCACATAAAATAAATTATATCATGAAAACAATAGTTATATTTACTTTTTCTGCAAAGTTTAAATCAAGTGGCGAATTCGATTCCTGTTCCTGTTGAAATAACGATGTTCGGAATCTCAGAACTACAGTAAATGGATAGAACTACTCTTCAAATTATGATCAATAACGCAGAAGGTGAATAAAATTAATATATACTTTAAAAATGCGTTTTAACTATTACGATTGATTTATTGTAATCTGTTAAACCCTGCAATCCTAGTCCTAAGCCAACGAATGAGCTATTTTATTACTTTGAATATTCTACACACAATTTGCCTTGTTAATTTTTTTTACCTATTTCTTAACATTAAGTTAAAAGAATAGCAGTTTCATAACAGTGTAACGGGCCTATTGTCGCTTTTCCTAACAATCATCTTGGGGAATAACTTTCTTTAAATATTATTTAATTTAAAACTTCCTCTCTCGAAGAAGACGTGATCTATGTGAATTATAACATGTATTTAAGTATTGGCTTTCGGGTTCAAGGAGAGAGATAAGTTAGAAGCTAAAGAATAGCGGGAAGGTTAACTTAGGATAAAGTAAAGCTTGGAGAGAGCAGTTCGTAGATTGTTTAACTAAAATTAAGATTGATGATTTGGTCAATTAGTTGTTAAATTGGATTCGTTGGTTTGGATTGGATTACTTTAGAAATTATCTTCATAAATAAGAAGGTGTATTGCCTGGAAGGGCTAAGTGATCCGATTTATTATTTCTCCAATTATGTCGTCTCCTTCATAATTGATCCCATATTTATCAATTGGAGCATTTCTTGACTTAGATTGCTGACTTTGTGTAGTTGCTGAAAATAGTAAATAAATTGTAAATTGTAAATGTAATTTTTGGCAAAATTTACAGTTTGAGGGT
Organism: Trichonephila clavata; assembly: GCA_019973975.1. Classification (NCBI taxonomy): domain Eukaryota; kingdom Metazoa; phylum Arthropoda; class Arachnida; order Araneae; family Nephilidae; genus Trichonephila; species Trichonephila clavata. The sequence goes on from BMAO01032971.1 coordinate 21,275, forward strand.
AGTCGGATGCCTTAAGCAAAAATAATACAATACAAATTTTTCTTCAGTTAAGCCAAAAGAAAATAAGCCTAAGAAAATAAATTTCAATTAGAATCAAGAATATATATTAATTTAACACCTATTTACAAAATTAAATTTTGAAGCCATATTGATTAGCAATATCATTTCCGATTGCGAAATTCCGAAGAGTACAGAAACAAGTGGACGAGAAGAGAAATTGTTACCATTTGTGGGGCATCTATACTGCGTTCTAACTTAAATCCTCAAAATGTTTTCTTAAAAATAAGAAGGCTTTTATTTTTGTACCTATATAGAAACTCTTTTTTTTCTAGTTTTTCTAACAAACTAAAAGACTTTGAAAAGGTTAGAAAAATTCAAAAAATCAGAAAGGAAATTATAAACTTTTAAGAGTCTTAGTAATAAAATTCATTTTAAGTTGACAGTCCAACATCAAGGACTTATGCTTTCCAAGAATTCAGTAGATGTTTCCAAGTATCATTAAAATTAAATACTTTTTTATGCATCTTCTAACGCATGGAGGAAATACATTAAAGATATAAGAGATGAATTAGAAGATTTTCATCCGTTCTTATTAAAACAATGCATCTTTCATGTGTAAGAATTTTAGCAGTAAAATTCATCGTAATTCGAGAGCCAAACATCAAGGTCTTATGCTTTTTAAGAATCCAGTAGATGTTTTCCAAGTATCATTGAAATTAAATACTTTTTTATGCTTCTTCTAACGTATGGCGGAAATACATTAAAGAAATAAGATATGAATTAAAAGATTTTCACCCGTTCTTTTTAAAATAACGCATCTCTTATGTGTAAGCAAAATTATTCAGTATTAATCGAAAAACGTGAAAGCCGCCATCAAATAACTATACAATATTTTCTACGAAAAACAAAAATATATAACATAAATTCAAGTAAAATAAAAAAATGCACTTTCCTCTCTTAAATCTCTATCTGACATATGTTTGTGTGATATGTAATCATTCATGTGCCTTTTTACTTTTAATTAGAATTGTGTCATTTCATTTATTTGTACTTCCATCCTTTAATCAAGATTTTGCAGTTCGATTCTCTTTTAAGAAGACAGATATTTGAAGTAATTCATCTCAGAGAATTAAGTTTTTGACATGTTTTCTTCCTGAATCTGATTTATGTCAATGGGATTATTACTGGAATCTTGTTATCTGTTCATCTTTTTGTCTTCATCATTAAAAGAACTTGGCCGTGATGGCTTCATTTGATCGAGTTATTTTTATTTAGATAAGCCTACTTTGACGTAATTCTGTCTGCCTTTTCCTCATTTATTCTTCACTGTATGATTCTGAACGTTATTAAATAACTATTTTGAGAATAATGTTCAAATTTTAAGCTTTTTTCGGAGTTAATACGAATTTTTTTTAATGAAGAAACTATAGGAATATTTGAGTTTATTTTCTGTCTTATTTAGATGTAAAGACAAACTTAAGGGGGCCACTTCACAAAAGTCGATCCAAAAATCGATTTTTCAATTTTGATTGAAAAATAAAATACCACTCTTTCTCTTTCTACTGCAATTTAAATTTTTGTTCTAGTTGAATTAGAAGTATTTTTAATATTTTTTTAAAAATTTGTTTACATCCGTCAAACTCAAAACCAGCTGATTGCCACGCCCCTTTCATTTTAAAACAAAACACACTTGCTACTTTTCAGCCTCATCAAATATTTTAAATTGATTAAAAGGATTTATTTTGATCTGTAACTTGTTCAGGAAAGAAGTGAAGTGAATAATTGTAGCTGTTTGTTTACTTTCTGGAAACTCGCGTGTTGTTTTTTACCTCTTCAAATATTTTACGAATTTCTGCTATTGGAAACATTGTTTCTATCAAAACCTTTTTTAACATGTTTATGTTTAATAATAAAACGTTTGGAAACAAAGGTAAAAAACCCAAACTTTCCAGAAATTAAATGCGTCATAAGTCAGAATAATGAATTCAAATTATACATGAATAATTCAACTTTAAAAGCTAAGTTAGGTAAGTCAAATAAAGAGTATGTTTACTTTTAGATTCATTTGAAAGTTTTTTTTTGAAATAATGAACATTCTACTGTTTTCTTGTGCTTTGAAACCACATTTATTATAAATAAAATGTAAAAAACAAGGTATTCAAATAAATTTTTGTCGCCAAATCCAAAGTTTGGTTCTAAAGTTGTTGACATGTTGTGACTTTTGTGATGTTATTCAAACATTTCTTAATACCAGGTTTACTAAAACAGTAGTTAATCAAAAAATATACAAAATTATATGAAGTAAACACTGGGCTTTCATATGCTATTATTTTTATTGGAAAAGAGAAGCAACTGCGAAAATATTTCGTTGAGTTATGAATTGTCACGTCCACCAAAGTGGTTTTACGAGTTCATGCATGGCATTAAATAACACGACACAGAAAGTAGCCAGTCTATGGTATTATATATATAACTGCTGTCGAAATGATATCATTTAATAATGCAAGTCCTATTGTACCGGTGTTTGTCTATGGCATTTGGCAAAAAAGGGGTCATGTTTCTCTGAATGGTATTACAGCAGTTAGTGTGAACACTGGGAAAGTTGTTGATGCCGAAAAACTATAGAGGAAATACTCAAGTAATTTTAACGACAATGTACATAACATTGAGTGTTCGGCAGATTACTTCGGAAGTAGTAGGGGGATGAAAGTTGAAGGTGCACTTTGTATTTTCCATTGCTCAGAGGCACGACACAATTTACGATACACAAATTACGATTTACTAATTGCGACAAAATATTTGGGTGATGAGGACTTTAAAGCATACAAAGCAGTTTTAGGATCTTAACCTTAGAAAGATGTCAACATTAAAACATTAGAATGTGTTGGTCATGTTGAGAAAAGGATGGAGACATGACAGGGCATTAAAATCAAAATTTAAAGGCAAAAATCTTGTGGACAAAAAATCCCTAGGAGGTCGTTATAGATTAACAGATGCAGTAATAGACAAATTGTAAAGATACTATGTTTCGTGTGGCTATTTGAAGCAACTCAGAAAACTTGTCAGTCATGATGCAAACCATTTGGGCTATATATTTTTCATAAACTCTCCACAGATTTGAAAATACGACACGGCTTATGCCCCATGGGAGGTGATTCGTAATGTGAATATAATAGGTTCATACTGAAAAGTGACACATATAAGCTTAACACATCTCACCTATTGTAATTAGCAATTGCATTAAAAAAGTATTTAGAGATTTCTCCAGTCTAGAACTTTTATTTAGGTACTTTCACGGTAAAACTTAAAATTTCAATGAAACCTTAAATCGTATTTGATTTATAGTTCCAAAAACTGTATTTATACAATTAGGAACTTAAAAAACTATAGTATTTGAAGCTACATTTTTATATAATCAAGGTTTCATTACCAAATTAAAAGTTTTAGATGTATTAAACATTGAAACCCTGGATTTTACAAATGTCGATTGTTGGAAGAAGTAGATCATGCGCATATTAAGAAAGCGAAATAGGCAGTTTTACAATGAACCAAAGAAGCTAGAACTAAAAACAAACAATTAAAATGTAGACAAGAAGATGATCTTGCATATGATACCAGAAATCCAAGTTGTGGTTCTGGTACGTATTAGTTAATAGTAAATTTTTACTTTAAATCACTATTTCTCAAAAGTGTAAATTTCAACACAAAAGGAACATTTTTGAAAAATCTACTTAATTTATAGCTTTGAAACTTTGCACATATGTTAACACTATACAAATAAATATTTTAATAAGAGATTTTGTCAAAAAAATTATTCAAAAAAATTTTATGGATTAAAATGTACAAGAATTTTTATCGTTTTAATAATTTTGACGTGTTACTCCACATATGAATTTTTTAAAAAAAAAACTAATCAAAATTTTGAAAAATGCTCTCATTAAAATAATAAAAACAATACAATAAATCTACACAAAAAAATTCATGACTGTACAACTTGTCAATTTTTCAAAAATGTTCCTTAAATTTGGTCATTTTTAACATTACGGAGATAGGGAAAAGGCTGCGTGAAGTGACCCCCGGGTATTTTGTGACAAAAACAAATACAGGTTGACCCCCCCCCCAATGTATACACTCTTAAAGTGTTTATGATGGCTTAAATATAATGTCAGAGTAAACTTTGAGCAAAGAAAACTTATTGTAAAGTGCTACTGGAGAAATGAGAATGACGGATCTGTACGCGACCTTCTCACTAATCCTCTTGGTGAAACTTTGGGGCTAGCATTCGCGTTAATTCACAGTCATCCCTCAAGAAGAAACCCTGATATGGAGATTAGTTTGACTATATAAAGTCAGTGTTTTGTAATTGTAAGAGAGGAAGAGCGAAGAAACTGTTGTGGACTTACGAAAGTGAGATATAATTGATTTTCACAACTTGAGTTTTAAACGGAGATAGCCACTATACTAAATTAGTGGATTGGGAATTTATAGTCTAAGATAGGTTAGGTTAAATTAAACTGAATACTTGCGCTTGTTCATTCCTTCTTTATATCACTCCTAGGACCTCATCTTGTAGTTTAACTTGTGGTTGATTAGTGTGCTTGAATAGAAATAAAATAATAATTATTATGGAAATTTAGGGTCATGCTTTGCTTACCCCTCCCCACCCTTAGGGAGGCAGGACAGTGAGGGAGCGACTTCAAATGGAAGTCGCTCACACACAACATAAGTGAAATACAGTAAAACCTGTGATTTTGAGTGGTAGATAAGGACCGCACAAAAATATTCCAAATTTCATAAATTCTTATATATAACACACAACTTTGTCGACACACTACACAATTCTTTTATTCGACGGAGAGGGGCGGCATAAAAATAGTCACACTTAAGAAATACGTCAGTTTTTACGAAATTTATGAGAAAGTAATTTCAAACAAATTAAATACGCACGGAAACATTTTTAAAACATTTAATTTTTCATCGAATACATGGAAAAGTTTTTAAAATGCACACTCATAATTCATTGCTTCTCATCGCAATCCAAAGCGCTTATCTTCCTGTGATGAGTTGCTCAAAATTGCTTTCATCACACCTGAAAATACAATTTTAGTTGATTTATTTTTGGGGCCATGAAAAAAGTGATTAAATGATAAGTGTTTACGACGTTTGGTTGGCTAGTTGTTTGTCAACGTCACGATAACCAGATATGCATTATCGAAGCTGTTTTGGAATTTCAAACTCCGTTCGGAATTGGTATCTATATTAAGAAAATGCTTTTCCAAATTGTTGTACAGCTGGATCCCTTCATGTAATTTATCCCCTCTGAAATAATCTGGTTCTTCTTGTCCGTCTTCATAATCTATCAAATAATTGATAATGTCACTATCATTTAAAATTTCGTCTTCAATCAAATGTCTGCTGCTAGCGAGTTGAGAAAAAGCAATTGAACGTGCATTGTCGAGAGACTGTTTATAACAAATAAATAGAGGACGTTGAAGTGTGCATGTATCTATGTACATTTATAGAAGACTTTACAAAGGCGATAAAGCCGTTGAAATTCATATACCGCATTAAAAAGAACCACACAAAAACAAGTTTTACTGTACAACGACAATTGAGGAAGAAGTTTCATTCAGATTCCTGAACGAGACTTACATAATTAATCGTTCGCGAGATACGTTTTAAAAATGCTAAAAGAGCTGTTTTGTAAGACCACGGTCATCTCCTAG
>BMAO01032972.1:0-15470 GCA_019973975.1 Trichonephila clavata
AATATATCCGTTTTTAAACTACTTCACCTACCTGCTTGAAAATTGGTAGGTAAGTTTCTTTCCTGGAGTAAATATCCGCTACAAAATGGGTTTTTGGGAAAATTGACCCCAAGGGGTGTTGCGGGGGGGGGTTTAAGGGGCGTTATAAATTCCTATTTTTAAGTTATTAGACGTACAGTCTTGAAACTTAGTAAGCAGATTCCTCTCATAGGGTAGAGATACGCTAAAAATGGGTTTCGTGAAAATTGCCCCAAGTGGCGTTGAGGGGACTTAAGGGGCGTTATAGATAATTATTTCCATTTTTAAACTATTAGACGCACAGTCTTTATATTTGATAAAGAGATTTCTTTCATAGAGTAGAGATCAGCTATAAGAAGGTTTTGTGAAAACAGACTCTAAGTGGCGTTGCAGGGGAATAAGTGGCGTAAGAGATAAATATTTTCGTTTTTAAACTATTTGACCTACCTGCTTGAAAATTGGTAGGAATGTTTCTTTCATGGAGTAAATATCCGCTACAAAACGGGTTTGGAGAAAATTGACCCCAAGGGGTGTTGCGGGGGGTTAAGGGCAGATATAAATAATTATTTCTTTTTTTAAACTATTAGACTCACAGTCTTGAAATTTGGTTAGCAGATTCCTCTCATAGGATAGAAATACACTGCAAAATATGTTGTTTGTGAAAATCGACCCCGAGGTGGTGTTGCGGGGTTTCAAGGGGCGTTATTGATAATTTTTTTTGCATTTTTAATTAATTGGACGCAACAGTCTTCAAATTTTGCTAAGCAGATTCCTTTCATAGAGTGCAATTCCCCTACAAAATGGGTTTTTGTTGAAAACAGACCCAGAAGTGGCGTTGCGGGGGCTCAAGTGGCGTTATAGACAATTATCCCCATTTTTTAAACTGTTTCGACGTACAGTCTTGAAATTTGATAAGCAGATTCCTTTCGTAAAGTAGAGAACCGCTACAAAATGGGTTTCGTGAATATCAAACTACTAAGTTTAATTTCGGGAGATTAAGAGGCGTAATCGATAAATATTTCCATTTTTAAACTACTTGATCATCCTGCTTGAAAATGGGTAGGCATGTTCCTTTCATGAAATAGAGTTCCTCTAACAAAGAGTAAAATGAAAATTGACCCCCAAAGATGTTTGCGAGGGTCAAGAGGAGTTACAGAAAAAAATTCCTGTTTTTAATTGTTAGAGACCCATATACTTGAAATTTTTTAAGCATGTTTCTTTTGTTGAATAGAGATCCACTAAGAATAAAATTTTAAGCAAATCAAAGTTCTGGGGGTTGCAGGGGGTTACTGGGACGTATTGACAAAAAAAAAATTACTTTTTTCGAGCTACAAGGACTATAATAATGAAATTTGGTTTGCATTTTTCTTTTGTTGAATTGAAATTCCGCTAAGAGCGGTAATTTGGAAAACGGCTCTCAACGGGATTACGGGGATATTATAGTAAAACTTTTGCTTTTTTTCTGTTAGATTTTAGACTTGAAATTTGGCTTGCATGTTCAATTTACGGAGCAGAGATCCACCGAAAATTGGTTTTGCGGGAATCCACTTGGTTTTTGAGTTACGAAAGAGCAAACATCATTCTATGCTTCAATTTTAGAGATTTTTAGAAAAAATACAAATTAGATGAGTTCTGCCCTTTTTTTTATCAACAGGTGACAGTTACAGGTATAAGTATATTGTTCATTCCATCGAATTCTTAATGCTAGGACTTAGATATCAATAATTTATACATATATATAAGCAGTAAAAATTTATAAAACATCATGAAAATACCAGCGAAGCGGGCGGGTAACAGCTAGTATATATATATATATATATATATATATAATAAATGATGTTTATTTTTGTATTTTTTAATTCACAAAAAATTCCCTGAATGCTTAATATTTTTATCTAATTCATAAAGTTACAAAACATCATCTTGCCAACATAGGAATTGAAATATGAAACATAATTTTATCTGAGACCTCTGATAAGGATGAGAGAAATTAGACAATATATTGTTAAGCAGAAAGTAGTGAAGTCAGTGTTTTTAATTTTGAAGCATTTTTCTAATAAAAAAAAAGGTACTGTGTTTTGATTTTTAATTTTATACATCTATTTTAACAATTATTTTAAAATCCTTTGAAAAATTAGAAAATTTACATACAGAGGTAAATTTACTGACACTAAACTTTTTATGGAGACTAATAATGATATATAAATAAGATTTCGTAGAAAAAATAATTAGTTAAAAAATTGCCGATAGGTGTATTCTTGGCGCAGTTATACGTAGCATACCAAACGAAGAATCAGCATAAGCAAACGGGTCTGCAAGCGAAGTCCAATATATCTTTATATATAATATATACGTGAAACAGTGTTTGTCCGCGATGGACTCCGAAACTACTCAACCGATCATAATATAATTTTGCATACTGTGTCATTTCGTCCAACTTAAAACATAGAATGGTTTTTATTTCAATTAATCACGCCGTCATTTTTTTATTGCCGGAAATGTGAAGAATCCGGAAAAAACGATGCCAGATTCCCGTAAGGGATGCTCATGTGTCTGTGGAAGCAGATATTGCAACAGAGGGTGAAAGTTTTCGGTATTCTCGACGTTATTTAAACAGCCATCTAATTTTTGTTTTTTAAATCAGACAAAAAATAATTACGGAATCGGAAAGATCATTTCTTTCGCCACGATACGGTATAATGATTTTTGCAAAATAATGATATTTTCTATTTTTTAAGATTTTTTTTTAAAAATGAGTTAAAACTGATGCGTTTTTATAAAAAAAAAATTCTAAATCGTTGTGTATGAATTTATTTTCGTGTTATTAAAACAATATTTTTTACTAAATAATGTCGCTTTCTTCTTTTTGAATCAGTCGTTTAAAAAATAAAATGCCAAACACTTTTTTGCTTCGATTTTTTAAAAAATACTCAAAATTTTAACTCAACATTAAATAACTTCGTCATTAATTAAAATTATCTTACGAAACTTTTTTACGTTTGTAGAATAATGTTATCCAAATTCTGTGCGAAGATTGAAAAAATTGGTTAAAAATTACGGATTTTAAAATTTTTTTGTGATTTTCATAAAATACCGTTTTTGCGAGAAATAATTTAAACAGTCTTTTTTGTACATTTTTTATTTTTAGTACTTTGTTTTTGCAATTAATGTGTGAGATTTCAAAACTTTAACGTGAAAGTTAAGCCCTCTAAAAAAATGAAAACTTTAAAAAAAATTTCAATTGCGTCAAGGTAGATTTTGCGTTGGCTTTCTGTTTAGAAGACGGGAAAGGTTGAGGTAGTTTTGAGTCTTGTGCTGCGTAGTAAAAAGGGGAATTGAAAAATTGAAAATTTTTCCATACACCTTTGGTACAGAATAAGCCCCGTTTATGTTATTTTTTATAAATTTTTACCCATTTTTCCCCTTTTTAGTAATAATAATTTATATTTCTCTTCTTAATTTTAGCATTTTAATTTTTAAAATGTATTAAACAAATCTAAAAACAACAAAAAATCCCCATACCTCCATTTTTAAAAAAAAAAAGCTGTCTCCTGTATTCGGATACCTCAGGTGAATATGCAACCCACATTACCAGAACGCAAATTATTCGTTTAAGTTATTACTATCCTAATAATCCACATCTCCACGTCACTCAAAACCCGACAGAAGTAAATAAGAATCTTTTATTGCTTAATACTTTGAAAGGAATAATTAACCCTTTCGCGTCAGGTGTGTCATATATGCTCCAGTCTCAAACCCCGTTATAAGATAGCAGGCCGTTCAATGCACTTTTCCATGGAGACGGGAAAACCTATAGAACAGTTCAAAACGCGATTCACCAGTGCATTATCCGGCTACTGGTGACATTTGGGGAGGATGCATATGTGACACACCCATCTCTACAATGTTTGATTAGTACATCGTCGCGAAAAGGTTAAGAAGTGTAAAGAAATATAATTCATCCAAACCGAGGACATAAATCAGTATCAGAAAAGGTGATAACAGATTGTAACTGAATGAATCAGAAAGTGCCATTGTTGGTACACATACTACTCCAATAGAATATGTTGAGCTGAGAATGCTGGTGAGAACGGTGGTCATAGTCAGTTCCGGTTTATCCAATGAACGCTTGGGGTGGGCGCCCAGGGGCACTGAGGAGCCCAAAAGGGTTCTCATAAGCTGGATTTAACCAGATTTTCTGGTTATAAATTTCAATCTTCCAGTTCCAAGAGGGCCTGTAGATCTTCTGCGCCCAGGACCTGAAACGAGCTTAAATTGGCTCTGGTCATAGTGAACGTGGTCGAATTCCTCACCAGTAAGTGAATGTAGGGAATAAAACTTAACACACATTGCGCTGTTATTCACCATAAATTCCCCATGGAGGATTTTTGCAACTAATTTTTTTTCCATGGAATCTTACTTCCCACGTCATCATTAGTCTGCATACTAAGTTTGGTGTCATTGCTGTTGTTAGATCAAGCTACAGGTGGCTATGAATCATGAAAGTCAGCTTTTTTCAAACTGTGGGACGCGCCCCCGTTGAGGAGCGTGACAGCTCTTCGAGGGGGGTGCGAGCATATTGAAAAGTCGAAAACAAAAGATTATTTCTAAAAAATTACTAATTACTGAAGGTAAAAAAACAAAAAATACAATCTGACGCAATAAAAAATAAAATACACATTTATACTGATATATAATACACTTATAAATTCATCAGTACTGTACAATGTATTTTATAATTAATTTAACAATACTAGTTAAGAAGAAGTGTAATAATTATCAGTGTGACCACATGGTCTTATCATATATAAAATTATATACAAAAACTAATACTTATTGTGATAATTTGTATGGTTTATTATTAATCCCTTTAACTGCCGATTAAAAGTTACGCGATTCGCTCCTGAATGTCATCGTTTTCCACGTAGGAGTGGGTATGCGATGTATGGGGAGGGAAGAAAACGTATAAATAAATATTCAGAAATAAGAACATCCTTCTCAAACACTAGCAAGTGTCTTTTATTGCATTCTAAATCGATCTGAATAATTTTAAGAATGGCAGTGCACAGAAAAGATCGTACTTTGGACAGTATGTACGTCCGCGGAAAATAACGCTTTGAACGAGACGTTTATATAAGCCGATGGCAAGAGGTTTATTTTTGAATAAAAAAGTGAGAGCTGTAAAAAAAATTTTGAATACCATAAAAAAAACTCTAATGCTGAGACTTATGTATCAATAATTTTTTTAAAAATGTACTTATTGTCACACATTTTCATGAAATACACAGAGGAGCATATGGGTAATGGATAGTTACTGATAAATATGATTATACTCACTCTACATTTTATTATATTATGCTCTATGTTATCAGTTATGTAACAGTTTATGCGCAAGTCCAAATAATATGTACAACAATTGCAAGCGAACAACCATTTTTTATATACTTCTAGGCACAAAGTTAGAGGTTAAATTTTTCGAAATTTAAAAAGAAAATTTTGGGCATTTTTCCGTCTTACTAGCGCAAGCGATAATCTCGCCAAAAAGGATGCTACCATCATCAAATGGAATATTTCTTTGGTAACTTTTATCATCACATTTTCAAAAGTAGCCGTGGTCTTTTCTTATTAGTAACGTATTTTTGATAATATATCAAAACAAGGTCAAAAATTATGAGAAATAACATTTATGATACTTTTTATGTCTGTATTGTATATTGCCGCCAATAAAGCCAATTTGGCATATTTGCGCTGGCGAAACGAAAAAGTATCAAAAATTGCATTAAAATTGAGTATATATTTAGTATCTCAGGGCAGTCAAAATACCCGCAAAATGGACTATATCCTTAAAATATTGAAAAATTCAAAATCAAACATATACCATTTTAAAAACCTTTTATAAGCTTTTTTTTTGTATATAACGGACTTGTTTGAACTCAATTTTTACCCACTTTAAAAAATAAGATTAATTCGAAATTATGTTCATTTGTCCAGGACCGAAGACAGTACAATAATTTAATAATTTTGTTCCATTGCCTAATCAGGATTAATGGTTTCCCATTTTCAGATCCCATCTCGGATTTTGCGACTAATTTCAGATCCGATTTCCAGATTTGGCGACAAAAAGATTAAGTTACAACTTAGTTCGATTAACTATAAAAGGTTGTTTTTTAGTTTTTTAAACTATCATTTATTTATTTCAACTATCTATTATTAAAAACACACTGCCTAATTTAGCATACATTTATTTTGTAAAGTATTGATTAGTATTGCTGTGTTTTAATTTAGGGAAACCCCAAAATTCTTTCACTTTATTCAGTTCCGCTATCAAATTATGAGGTCCGTCACCAAAGCCTTAATATTGCTTTTTAGTGTCACATTCATAAGAATCCACTCAGTAGCGCTCTTTCAAAAAAGCAATTACATTTTCTAAAATAATACGTTTTGGAACCAACTTTTTTTTTCCATATTAAGGATTATGTTTAATGAGGTCTACTGAATAACTATGAAAATCAATTACGGAATGCGTAACTCTCTTTAAGGAAAAGCAGTTATTAATTAACTTCTTAAAATAACAATGTTGAAAAAATAGTTTTTTCTTAACTTATATAACAAATTATCCGATTAATATTTCTTTTTTTTTTTCTTTCCAACCTTATTAAAAAAGTTATTCTATCATCTTCAATATTGTTGGGTGTGGAAGGTTTTTTTTTTTTTTTTTTTTTTAATATTATTTGCCCAAAGCACAATTTTATGAAATGGCACTTAAATTGCATATATGATTTTAAATGTAAGTTATTCATTATATTTAATATTATGTTTCACATAATCGAGTATTTAATAGAGTTACTCTAGAATATAATGTTTTGTTTTAAAATATATTACATGCGTGTAAAAATAAATATTTGTGAAATATTTTTTCTTGTTTTTCACAATACAAATTTACAAAAAATTCCATTTGGCTGTTTTATGAAATAATACACAAAATTATGCAAATTAATTTTAAAAATAATAATACCAAATAAAATAGGGCTAGTAAGTGTTAAGGCGAAGTGGGGAAAATTTTAATCCAGTTTTATTCCTAGTTAAAAAATTGAAATTTATTGAAACTTAAGTTTGAACAATGATTAACAATAGCAAAATTTTATATTTTTTCTATCTAATAGTACTACGTATATTTACACTATTCTTTTTCATATTTAGAAAAACTGTATCTAATTAGTTGAATCTTTTACATGTATTTAAACTTATTTATTTAATATTTAATGAATTCCCAGTGCCAGTGACGTAATGAAGAATATCAGGGCCCCCCCCCCCTTCAAAGTCAGGTTTGGGCCTCAGGCCCAAATACGTACTTGGCATTAGTCAGGCTTTGGGCACTCTAGAATTCTGGGCTGGGGTTGCGGGGGAGTACATTATGAAACTGCCGAAGACAATTAATGACAGGATAGTATTATGACAACTAATACTATCCTGTTAATGGCAGCTAAAAAAATAACGATCAAATTAATTATTTTTTATTCAAATGTCAGGTTCTCGAAGTATCAATTTGAAAGTCATGTAGGATCAGAAATATTACTTACATATGAAAATTATAACATTAATTGAGGACGGACAGAAATATCTTTAGAAAAAAAAATTCAACTATTCTTACATTCAATGTATACAATGTTACGTTACCTTCGCAACAGCGCCCACGTGAAAAAAAAAATTCATACGAAAATCATTATAAAAACTCAAACTAAAATCGGCTTAAAGAGTCGCAGTCGCGATCTGCGTAGGTATTCAAAGTTTTTAAGTACTACTATTATTTAGGTTTATTTCAATGAATTTCTGTATAGAACTGTAAGTTCTGCCTACCATTTAATAAAAATTAAAACTGATTTGCTATGTCTAAAATAAAAAAAAAAACTCGTGTTGTGTAGTATGACGATAATGATTGGCGTAAAATCACCATCTAGGCTCACAAAACGTTTAGTTTCGACACCTCTTAAAAATATTTTAACCATTCATTAAACACTACGATATATCAATGTTCTCATTATTTTCCCTTATAAGAACAAACTGTGCATTTAATTTCTTCTTAAGGTATCCGAACACGTTGAAAATGACCAAATTCAGTCAAGACAGATATTTTTGTCTTTTATTTTATTGAATAGAGCTATCTTTCGACTTTACGAAACATACTTTGTTTTGTTTCTACTCTACCTAGAGGCCACATTACAATAAATTTTATTAAGTTAGAAAAACCGGAAGTGGGGTTTTGATCTACCAGAAGTGGTCATTTAAATTGTTCAAAATCTGTCATGGCGAGTTTGATAACTCGAAATATTGCGAGTGCATTTATATAAAACTTTTTGAACCTGATATTTATGTTATTTTCTAGAGAATGTACTAAAATATTTCTTATTGTATGAATACTTTTTGAGTTATGGCTTCTTATTTAAATAATGGTCTCATAAAAAGTGTAACATTTCTTATAATGTTTACTCAATCAGCTCTAAAATTTTCAAATTTTAATAAAAAACTAAAATTTTAGTACATTTTCTAGATAAATGCATCTAATTTGTTTTAGTAATACTTTTACTAATATATATTCATTACTTTTTTCTCTAACTGCTTTGAAATCTTTCAAAAATATTGCTAAAATTTCACATATAATTGCGATTTTTGTAAAATTCAGGTAATTTATTTTAAATATTGATAGTTAAATAGTAATATTTATTGGTATTGAGTCCTAAAAGAGCATTTATAATGTTTTAGTATGCTATTTTGTTAAAAAGTAGTCTGAACGTGTTCGGATACCTTAAAGGGAGTTTTGCTTCTTTCTTTATTTTTAAAACTGTACAAGGTGTGCTCAAAACCAATATTCAACCTTTTTTTTTTTAAAAAAAAGAAAGATTACTGCTTACCTTAAAAGTACATCCAAAAGAATTACTGTTATTAGAGAAAGCTGGCAAGAAATCGGTGATCGTGTTTGATGTAAACAGTAAGGAGGATTCGTAATTGTTAGATACGGAAAGTAAACTGACGGCACAGATTTGCACCACTAAATGAGATGACAAGAACACTGCATCCATGATAGTGAAGGATCACTCTGACTCGCCAAAAACCAAAAAAAAAAAATATATATATATATAGTCTGCTTGGCTGTAATAGGTTTCGATCAGTGGTGCATGCAAGGGGTGGGGGGGGGTCCTGGGTTCTTGCTTTTTGATGTGTAACATCTTTACTCTCGGTTGCTGGATATTTGTAGGAGTGATTTCGTGAAAAGGGACGGAAATGCGTAACAGGAAGTCGGGGGAAGCGCGCGCTGTTTGATTTGACCAATTCAGCGCCTTGGGGTGTCTCTTCGCTAACCTCGTCGTAGGGTCCAACTGTAGTAACAATCAAAACGCTCGCCTACCGCACATACCAGCAAGTCTTATTAGACTTCATCCACAATAAACTTGTCATTCTTACACTCAATTGTCAAAGTCTCAGGGCTCGTTGTGTGTGAAATCTGAGGATATATTTATATATGTATAAACTATATATATTAATAATTATATTTCCTGTTTAAGCGTCTGACAAAGCTCATAATTTTTTTTTAAAAAAATAGGAGTAAGTAATAGGGAATTATTTGAATAAATATTTAAGTGCTTATCATTTTCATAGTTTGAGGTTAATTCCTGTCACCGTCAATATAATATTTTTAATTGTGATCAAAAAATATTTCTCGATTAAAAAAAACTAACTAATTAAGTAAACGGGTATTTTTGATTTTCTCTAATATTTCTAATTTTTAAGCATGCTCTTGACGGTGTCTCTTCGCTGCCCTCGTCTGGGGGTCCAACTGTAGTAGCAATTAAAACGCTCGCCTATCGCACATACCAGCAAGTCTTGTCATTTTGGTGGTAGCATACATTTCTCCGAATCAAACAGTTAAAAAAATTAAAGATTTCCTGTATTTTGTACTTTTACCGTATACCGAAGAAGGTGGTTCCGCTCTTTAAAAAAAAAAAAAACTATCACTCGTTTCCCATGATTTTGAGAGGTGATTTTAACGTTAACTTCAGGTTTGCCAGAAGCTGAGCCGCTCATGGCTTTTCTGAAAGATGAACTCAAGCTCGAAATGAACACTAATCAAAATGTTTCGACAACTAACAGTCGTACTGTTATTGACGCTGTTTTTCAACGATTTTTAAATAACTTTGAAATCACAAGTATATATGTCATACTTTAGTTTTCATAAATCTATTGTCTCCGCTCTTCCCAAAATTGAACAATAATAAATATTTTTTGATAAAAAAACTGCATTACTCCTTGTGTTAATTAAATAAAATTTTCATTAAAGATATAATTATTCGATAGAAAATTATTTGCAGTCATAACCGATTCATTTCTTTCAGGATTAAAGTCATTATTGCGTATTTACCATGATAACAAGTCAGATGTTACACATCATATGCGACTACTGTAAGACTCGTTTCTTTTTTTTCGATTGAATATAACTTTATGTATATAGTGCGTAAAATTTAATTATTTGCTTTTTATTATCATATTTATTAATTAATGCTAATTATTTATTCAAAAATTTATTTTTCCCGTTTTTTGTTCCCGACAATCGACGAAATCAAAAGAATATGTTTGACGGCGCATTGGGATATTATACGAGAATGATGAACTTTCAACCTTGGACCCCCCCCCCCGAAAACTTCATGTGTACTGGGTATTCATTGGATGCTGTGTGCAATGTAGAGGAATGTCTCCAAAGAGAACAGTGTTTCAATTGCATTTTTCTCGGAATTCCGTTTGCAGTAGTTTATAGATCAGAGGACATGGACAAACGAATGGCATAAAGTTCAATCTTGGTTCAGCTTAGCTACACTGTGAAGATTAGATTACAATCTAGAGACCCTGTGTCGAGAGATTGTTGATTGTTGCTTTATAAGTACTGTCATACCAGTCATGACCAGGTTATTATAGTTTTAGTTAATATTGGATACCACTTTCACATTTTACTACAATTGTTTGCCAGTACAAAGATCAAACAGTGATAGAGATCTAAGATCTTTAGAGCTCTCACTTTTAGACTTTTTCTCTCCGTTGACTACATTCTAACTGGACAATGCATCAAATATTGTACGGAATGTTCAAGATTCCATTTTCACCTACCATATCCCATCGCTGCTTTGGATAGCCTATTCTCTTAATCGAGTGATTCTCTGAAAAACATCTGGTGTATGATAGGAGAGCAACTAGATCAATTTACACTACTTCCAAACCACATCAATTTTGATAATATGAGGAGGCAGCATCAACGCTGTTTGAGCATGCGCAGTGGGCACCGCCTGGCGGTGATTAAGTGTATTAAGAAAACGAGCGTTGAGTTCAGTGAGAGTGTGAGCGGGAGATCGCACGAGCGAGAAATTACGGTGCCCATCACAGTGTTCCGACATACGCCCCGAGCAACAAAGAAAGAGGAGAAATAAAGATATTTGTCACCAACGCAGTCTTATTATTGAGAGAGTGTGAGAGAGAGAAGCACATAGGGACCACTACCCAACATTGAGTGGTCCGTCCAATAAGCCGGAGAAGTGAACATCCTAAGTGCCGTGAGTAGTGGTCTTTTATATGTTTTTTTATTATAATAAATTGAGGACTAAATTAACTTTAGAAAAATGTTTAAGAACTGCCGTAAGGAAGATCTTCGTATTGTTGCTCTTGAACTTGGTGAGACTCTTTCTGAAAAAGTAACTATAGTTGAGTTAACTGAAATTATTAAAGAAAATAAATATTTTAAGGAAGATGTTGAATTTGTTAAAGAATTAATTCAATATACCATCGAAGACCGTAAAAAAGCTGAGCGAAGAACCGTAAAAAAGCGGAGGAAGACCGTAAAAAAGCGGAGGAAGCTAGGTTAAGAGAAAAAGAGCTTGAACTTGAGCTTGCACGTTTACATAGAGTTAATTCAGATAACGAGAGAACAGATGAGGGTTATAATTCGCTAGATGCGTTGGTGAAGAGTGTTCGAATTCTAACTGTGAAGGTGCCTAATAGACCTGAAGGTTGGGCATTCTTTTTTCGCTTCTTTAGAGAGAGCCTTTGCTTCAAAAAATGTACCCGAGAAATTTAAGTCGGAAATTTTATTAAATTTGTTGGGTGAAAAAGCTACAAATGTGTTAACATATGTTTAAGATGACGAGCTTAACAATTATGAAAAACTAAAATTAATAATTCTAAGAGAATACGAGCCAAGTGCAATCAATTTTCTTGAACAATTTAAAAAAGCTACGCGTCATCCAAATGAAACGTATACTCAGTATACTTCTCGCCTGATAACAAATTGGCAGTATTACTTAAAATTAAGGAGTGTCTCTGATTTTGATAATTTAAATGATCTTATAGTGTCGGACAAAATTTTCAGTACTCTTGAAAAAGAGGTAGCTTCACACATTTCCGTCCGTGCAGGAAATGATTGGTTTCGCCCGCTGGAACTTGCCAAAGAGATAGACTTGTATAACACTTCTCGAGGAAAGTGCTTAAAACCTGTGGCCGAATGTCTTTCCTAGAAATAATCAGTGAAGAGCGCGTCAAGAGTATTTTTGAGTGAGGTTAAAAACTCTAATGTGTTTGTTGCGCTGAATCGCATCCATTATACAAGTGTGCAGTGTATTTAAAACTTCCCGTAACCAAGAGAATTGATATAATAAAGCTAATAACCTTTGTTTTAATTGTCTTTCTACATCTCATAGAGCAAAAGACTGTAAATCGAGATATGGTTGTTCAAACTGTCAAAAGCGACATCATAACACCATACATTACACAGAGCGAGCGCGAGACCAGGAAGTAATAAATTCCCCCCTTGAACCTCTAAACACATCAGCGCCTGAATTCATCCCAAGGCAGAAACTCAAAACAACTTACTAACCGCAACGAGTATAAACAGAAAAAAATGTGTTTTGCTAGGCTCAGCAATTTGTTATATAAAGTGTGAAAATGGTTTATTCCCAGTCAAAGCAATTTTAGATAGTGGAAGCACTTCTAACTTTGTATCTAAAAGCTTATGCGAGTTAATTGATTGAAAAAATACAAATCTAATGTTTTAGTTTCGGGTTGAGCAAATCATTAATTCCGATAGAATCGCGAGTTACAGTATCTATCAGCAATAAAGAAGGGAGTTATGTTAAATATTAGACATTTTTTTGGTACCAACTATAACACAAGATCTTGTTCCAACAACGAAGATCGATTTTAATCTGAATAATATTCCCAATCTTAAATTAGCTGACAATAACTTTTAATATTCCAGAGCGCGTGCAAATGCTATTAGGTGCAGAAGTCTTCTATGAATTAATGTTACCCGGACAGTTCAAGATGGAGGGTTCAAATGTTATTTTTCAAAACACTGTTTTCAGATTTGTTGTATCCGGATCTATTTCCTCAGAGGAGAAGGGAAAGGAACATTGTAGGGTTATTCAGGCGGATAATCTAGAGCTTTCAATTAAGAAGTTTTGGGAAATCGAAAGTGTAGAAATCGATTTGTTAAATCAGTGAATTAAATATTTGTGAGGATCATTTTAAAAACACCCATTCAAGAGATGACCAGGGAAGATATACAGTGGCGATGCCGTTAAAAGAAGATCCTTCATGTCTTGGTGAATCCAAAACAAACCGCGATTCAGAGATTAAACTCTTTGTGGAAACGACTAAATAGAGATAAAGAATATTTGTCGCTGTATGAGAAATTTTTACAGGAATATGAGGATTTGGGTCACATGAGAGAGATCAAGGCGGATGGGTCTGTATTGCATTTTATATGCCACACCATGCTGTTTATCGCCCCGAAAAGTCTACAACGAAACTGAGAATAGTGTTTAATGGATCAAGTCCATCAACGAGTGGGAAATCTCTAAATTCAATTCAATTTAATGGCGGACTGGTCCAAGAAGACCTCTTTTCCATTATGGTTCGCTTCCGAAAGCACAAGTATGCCTTTACCACGGATATAGAGAAAAATGTTTCGCATGATAAATATACACCCAGAGCAAACGTGTTTGCAAAGAATTTTGTGGAAGAAGGACATAGGAGAACCAATAAAAACGTACGAGTTAACTACAGTCACCTACGGTACAGTTAGCGCACCTTATCTGGCCACGAGAACGTTGAAAGCAGTTAGCAATGGATGAAGCTACTAATTTTCCTTTGGCGGCTGCTGTGGTGCTGAGTGACTGCTACATGGATGATATACTTTCAGGTTCCGAGAGTATAGAAGAATGAATCAAATTGCAGCATCAATTGATAGAAATGTTCCAGACTGCAGGGATGCATCTTCATAAGTGGTGCGGTAATTTTCCTGAGATAACTTCAAACCTGCAGGAGTATGCTTTCTTGGAGTCTGATGAGACTAAAGCTCTAGGAATAATTTGGAATCCTAGACCAGACTGTTTCCTTTTCAGAATAGAGCAACAAAGGCCAACTTCATTCACCAAAAGAATGGTTTTGTCTACCATTGCAAGAATCTTTGACCCTTTGGGTCTCCTTGGTCCAATTATAGCTTGGGCAAAGATATTTATGCAAAGATTGTGGTTGCTGGAATTGGGATGGAGTGATGAACTTCCTTTAAAGAAGAAAAGGAGTGGCGTCGATTTATCGACTCCTTGGAAGCAGTGAATAGCATCTCTATTGACAGATGTATTGTGGTTCACAGAGCGGAGAGCATTGAGTTGCATGCATTTAGCGACGCATCGGAAAAGGCGTATGGAGCATCCATTTATCTCAAGTCTATATCTGCCCTTGGAGAAGTTAAAGTGTGTCTCGTAACGAGTAAAAGCCGAGTGTCACCTCTGAAGCAGATTTCCATTCCAAGACTTGAACTGTGTGGGGCAGTTCTTGCCGCTAAATTGATGAAGAAGGTGAAGGACGCATTGAAGCTTCAGATTTCAGCTGTGCATTTTTGGTCGGATTCGACTATTGTGATTTCATGGATACATCGAGAATCAAGAGAATTGAAGACGTTCGTGGCTAATCGAGTGTCTAAGATTCATCAACTAAGTTCCTGTGACCAGTGGCATCACATTGCATCGGAACAGAATCCTGCTGATATGTTATCTAGAGGGAGTACTTCCTGAGGAGCTTCGTGACAACTCTCTATGGTGGCATGGTCCTGATCTTCTTCAACAGAGTGCTTATTCAACCACCGTCATTGGGAACCAACCCAGAGAGATGACTTTGACTGCGAACTACGGTGTCTGAGAGAACTCTGGAGACTTCATTGCTGTGTTCCAAGAACTTTGACTTTTTCAACCATCTTATGGACCTTTCTAATAATTATTTTAAAATAATACATATTGTTTCTTATATTTATAGATTTATTCACAATTGCAGATCCAAGGTGAAAAGAGGGGACCTTTAACTACGAATGAAGTAAATGAGTCCGAAACCTGCTTATCAAGCAGGATCAAAGTGGTATT